>VWZP01010286.1:100726-141370 GCA_013396995.1 Dicaeum eximium | reverse complement strand
TTTAGTATATTTGGCTCCATGTTTACAGGCCCAAGCCTTAATGCCTCGTATAGCGCGTGGTACAATGCTCTGCTTAGTGAAAAATGCTTCTCTGTGTGATACTACAGTGTGGAGCTGATAATTAAAAACAAGCTTATTCTCACCATTGGTTAGATAGAGCAAACTATATCTCTATGTTTTTGGAACAGGGCAGAGAAACACTAGCTGTGTCCCTGAGAAAAAGACACAGCTTAGATTGTTTACAGAACCTTTCCCTGAGAGAGTGATGTCCCTCCTGGGAACAAAACCTAGCAGGCTTGTAGAAATTAAAAATATATCAAGACAACACACAAAGGACAGGCTTAAACACATCTTTAACCCAAACTAAATACCACCAAAAATGCCTACCAAGAAATGCTTTCTTCCCCTTAGAAAGAAAAGAAATCAGCAAGGGATGTCAGTAACATATCCTTCCTTTTAGTTTTGAAATACCATGGTTGATTTATTTTCCTTATATTTTTCCAGTCTTTCAAAGTGATCATTAGGAAGAGGCCGCCACAGTTTTAGGTGCTGTTTGCTGTGGCAGCTCTCGGGGCTGGTCTTACTGCCAGCCCTGTCAGTGCCATCTCTGCACAGGGGTCTGGTGCTCTGGGCCAGCTGGAGGCTGGGCCAGCTGGGCACGGGCTGGGGACTCCCGAAGCACTGGCCTTTGCTGACAGATGGGGTAGCTGCCCTCAGGATAGTTGAGCCCCAGAAACAGAAGTGAAGGAGCCTATGCTCAAGGGACCTATTATCCTTGAGAGAGGCTGGTGGGGGGAGCCTTTTAGAGATGTCTTTGCCTCCCACTGCTCTCCAGTTGCCAAAGGTTGGCTGTCCTTCTCCTCCCATCCTCCCTGGTTTCTTCGCCTCCTGCTCTGTTCTGGTCAGCCCTGCTGCAGGGACCCACATGGCCCTGCCCCCTTCTCCACAGGCTTCCCTTCCCAGGGAGGCCAGAGGAGAGGGAGGCACAGCGCCATCCCACAGGAATCCTGAGGTCAGCATCATCTGCCATCCCCTGTGCCACAGCCACTTCCTCTCTCACACGAGATGTTTTCTTTGTGTCTGGCAGCTCCACCCTCGCGGAGTGACGATGGGAGAGGGGTGGGATGGAGGAGCTGGAGTACCCCTAAGGAGGGTGCCTGATCCCAGTGCTGCAGGCACCAGATTTGGGGTGGTTTTGGGACACACGTGCATTAGGGGCCAGGGGTGCTTGGCTTGTGCGCAGCCTTGCTTCAGCAAGAGCTTATGTAGCCTCTTGTGCCACTTGCTGTGCGTGTGATTTCTGCCTGTGACCCGTGAGCATGTTTGGAGGAAATGTGAATCTGTGCCATACCTGGGACATGGTGCTGGCCTGTGTTGGTGTATTTAGAAGGTTTCCTTCTCAGTGAGGCCCAGCCATTGTCATGGCAGTGAGGACACCTCCACAGCGCAAGATGCTGTGCCCGTGCTTTCCTTGGGAACAGTGTGTCCAGAACATTTCTGTTTGGCAGGAGGTGCATAAGGATACAGGACTGCCAGAGCACAGCCGCTTCCCGATGGCGTCAGCCTGAATTTCAGTGAGCACACAGAGGTCTGCACTCACTGCTGGGAGCCTTTCTTGGAACACGCCCAGTGTGGGCAGTGCGACTGAGAGCCACGGCGTGCCGTGCCATGCCATCGGGACCACTTCCCTGCCACCCAAAGGATGGAGGGTGAGACCCACGCTGTTCCTGGAGCTGGAAAAGGAGCCAGACAGGCCGCTAAGGATGGCTCTCCGTCCCGAGCTCCGTGGCGCACGGCAGGCATGGGAGCTCAGGGTCGCCGGGTGCCGACCGGCAGCGCAGGCCCTTTGGGGAGGTGGGTGGCGGCTCCCCAGAGCAGCCGCGCGTACCGGGGCTCCCCGCAGCCTGCTCCGGGCGGGCGATGCCCGAGTACCTCGCGGAGCCCGAGCAGCGGGCTGGGGCTGTGGGGAGCCCCCGCTGCAGGTGGGAAGCGCCGCCCGGGGCTTGTCCCGCCGCCGGAGGAAAAAGGATCGGCAGAGGAGCGGAGGGAGGAGTGGAGAGTGGGAGGGAGAACCGGGAGGGAGGGAGCGAAGGAGGAGGAGCGGGGCGGGAGCCTGGGCCGGCCCCGCCTGCCCCGCCGCTCCGTACCTGAAGCGAGCAGCGGCGGCTCCGCGCCGGCCCCGGCCCCGGCCTCCCCGACGCCCGCCCATGGCTCGGCCGCTGCCGCTGCTGCTCTGCCTGGCCGCGCTGGGCGCCGGCTGCCGGGCAGGGACCCATCCCGCCGGCACGGCCTGGCCCTCCGCCGAGCCGCTGCAGGACGAGGCGGACAACCAGGAGAACATCCTCTCGCAGGTACCGCGGGGGCTGTGGGCACCTCGGCGTGCTGCACCCGCGGTGTGGGGCTGGGCACTGCCGGGCGGTGCTGTGCGCACCCTGCGGGGTGCTGGATGATGCTGCGTGCTGTAGGTGCTCGACAGAGCTGGGTGCTGCCGAGTGTAGACTCTCGGCAGTGCTGGGTGATACTGTGCACGCTCTGAGTGATGCTGGGTGTACGCTGTCGGTGGTGCTGGATGATGCTGCGTACATCCTGGGTGATGCTGGGTGTACATTCTCGGTGGAGCTCAGTGATGCTGTGCACTGGAGGAAGTTCATCACCCGGGGCACAGTGCAGCCCGTCAGGGAGCACTTCACAGACTCCATCCTATCATTTCTCCGGGGCGGCTCAGAAAAACGGGAACTCCTTGGGAGGAGAATTGGTGGGGCCCCTTTGTGTGCCGAGGGGGGGGATCCAGGCTCTTTCCCTGCCAGTGGGATGCGGTGGAGGTTTCTGTTAGATTTGGCTGATCAGGCAGTGTGTTATTATCTGCCCTTGGAAATGGCAAACACAGAGACTATTGCAAATGTACTGCCAAAGTTATTTTTGTGCTTGGACTTTCAGAAGCGCTGTCTGCAAATCTCTGTAAAGGAAATTCCTGGCATTGTATAGGGCTAATCAGAAGTACTGCTTCACCACCAGGTTATGCTGCTTACAGAGTGGTTTTCAGTCACTCTTCCGATGTACCCTTGCCCTGTTGGCCTGCGTAAAACAGTCTTGCTCTGGGTAGCAGGTGGCTTATTGGGTCTTTTGCAGACAGAGCATTAAAAGAAAGCAGAAAAATTTAAAATTCTTGTATTTAAAATTCAAAGCAGCGTTCTGAGCACAGTGCAATAAAAAATACCCTGTTGGAAGAAGCCAGTTTTTATTTCCCTTGTAGGTAGTCATCAGCTCTGAGCTCTCTAGAAAGCTCCTTGGCTTGGCAGATTCTGGAAGAGCTGGCCAGTTTCCTCAAGACTCAGGATATCCAGAGTGTCCTTGTTTGGACCTTGAGCTCTAGGCCATGCTTGTCCCT
Organism: Dicaeum eximium; assembly: GCA_013396995.1. Lineage (NCBI taxonomy): Eukaryota > Metazoa > Chordata > Aves > Passeriformes > Dicaeidae > Dicaeum > Dicaeum eximium. The sequence continues at coordinate 137,982 of VWZP01010286.1, read as the reverse complement.
GGCCATGCAGGCAGAGGACAGGAGGTTTGCTCACTGCTGGTGACCTGTGCTCAGCTGCTAGGTGACTACGACAAGGTGAAGGCAGTGTCCGAAGGCTCCGACTGCCGCTGCAAATGCCTGGTCAGACCCCTGGGCCGTGGCGCCTGCCAAAGGATTAACGAGGGTGCCTTCAGAGCAGAGGATTTTTACACAGTGGAAACCATCACGTCAGGACCCAGCTGCAAGTGTGCGTGCGTGGCCCCCCCCTCAGCTCTCAACCCTTGTGAGGGCGACTTCAGGCTGAAGAAGCTGCGGGAGGCAGACAGCAGCAACCTGAAGGTAGGAGAGCAGCTTTAGCTCCTGACTCTCTGGGGACAAGATCATCTTATGAAGCCTTTCCTTTCTGAGCTTTCTCTAAAAAAGCCCCTATTTCCTAACCTTTTTTCTTAAACCATCTCCTAGTTACATTTATATCTCCATATTTGATATAAAAATCAAGCTCAGCTTAAAGGATTAAGTTGAGCAGCTGCAGTGGATGATTCACTTGATTCATCCTGTGCTGCCTGGGGTCCACCGTGGTTTTCTGTGCTGAGAGCCCAGTAGGGACTGGGCTGCTCCCTGCCCTCTGTCAAGCTCCAAATGTCCCTGGAGGACAGCTCTGCTCAGCAGCTGCCAGGTCTTTTATTTTTTTGTTGCAGAGACAGACTCCCAAGGACCCATGCAAAAAAGCTGTTTTGGCTTCCATGGGCCAAAAGCTGCTGATGCGTCAGCGTGAGGGTGTGATGCACAGCTGGCTGATGGCAGGATGGATTTGTTGTTTTAAATGCTGACACTTCTCTATTATTTAGTATTTTATCTCTCTAGTAATATATACCTCTTTTCCAAAAGTTACAGTGTTTGTTTTAAGTACTCCTGACTTTTACTGGATGTCTCCTTTTGCTGGTGTAGCAGCTGGCAGCAGACCCTGCTGGGTTTTCCAGTTTGCTACCAGTGTAGGGCAGCAGAACATGCCACTGGCTTGGTCTGGTCCTGGAGCGGCAGGTTGAGTGCTGGTGGCACTGGTGCCCCTAAATCCCTCTTGGTGGGAAGGCGGGCAGTGTGCAAGGTGCTGTGGGGCAGCTGCCATTGAGGCCACCACGATGGGCTTGTTCTGATTAATTTGGAGCTTGAGGGTGTGTTTCATCTTGTCTGACTGCAGACAGTTAGCAGCTTTTTGTCCAAGCACCCCTGCAGCTAGGGAAGATAAACAGGCACAGGCAGACAATCTGTCATTCCAGGGGAAGAGGAGTCCCAGTCTGGAGTTGTTTGGTGGTCCCTCGTCTGGGGAAAAGCCAAGAGGTACCATGTGGCCTTAGATGAGAGTTGTAAGCTCTCTGCGATTAGGGGAGGGGACACCCCTGAGGCGACCCCGTGGTCCCTTGCTGGGAGGCGGGCATAGTTCCTGCACCAGCAGCTCTCAGCACTCTCCTCATCCTCCTTCAGGAGGAGCAGAACTGCCTGGCTGTCCCTTGGCTCCAGCTGCACTTCCCACCAGGGAGCTGCTCACAGCCAGCTGTGGTGTGAAAGGCTCTCCTCTAGGAACTGGCCCCTGCTCCTCCGCTTGTTTCGCAAGGACTCGCGGCCAGGCGATTTCACAAGGTTTATCCAAACATACACACGCGGGGTTTTCTGTGTTGCCAGCGTCCATCCCAGGAGCTGGGCAGCAGGATTGCCTTCCCTCCAAGCACAGAGCCCCTCCTGGGGTCGGGATCACTGGGAACAGCCCCTTCTTGTTGGAGAAGCTGGGAAGTAGGAGAGGACACAGCTCCAGTTCTTAAGCCACTCATGAGGAGCAGCTCCCACAACTCACCAGTGAGAGGCCGGATGTGGTCACTTCACAGCTCTGAGCAGCCCCAAAGGGTTTTACTCTCTTTGCTGGTCCAACAAGCATCGCTCTTGCCCGGTCCAGCAGCAGGGAGGGCACAGGGTCATTTGTATGTTGTGTTTTACCAGACTTTTTTGTGATCTGACACAAAAGCTCTGGGTACTCCATGTGTGGGAGAGCCCTGGGAAGGTCTCTCCCTTGGGTGGGCAGGAGGATGGAACCCCTGAGGGAATGGTGAGAAAGAGAGAGAAATCCAGGCAGCAGGAACATAGCCCAGGGCAACCAAACTCAGTCGAATGTCTGCACTGGGCTTCCCAGCTGAAGCCTTCAGTCTCATCTGGGCCTTTGGTAAGATCCAATGGGAATTCATGGACTATCAGACTAGTGGGAGCCAAAGTCTACATGTGGGTGAAGGGAAGGAAGCAGTGAGTTGATAGGAACATCAGTGTGGTCTTTAGGGGAAGGTCAGCGTGATGTTGGCAGGGAGGAGCTTAATCTCAGATCTATTTTTGTGAAATGGCAGCATGCTGCCTGCAGGCACAGCATGAGTTTTGGGGGTCTTGGTGCAGAGTCAGTGCAAGGAGGCGGTGCTCAGGATCATTTGGAAGGAGGTTAATGCAGTCTGCAACCTTTGTGCATTGATGGAAATTCTCCAGCTGGAGGGAAAGCGCTTGTCTCTAGTGGCTGTCTGGCAGGCTGTGTGCATTGTATCGGTCGTCTCCATCCAGCTCTCAGTGGAAAGTAGATGCACAGCCATAAAACAGATCTTGTCTCTCAATGCTGCCATTTTATCTGGCCCAAAAAATCTTTCCTTTGCTGTCAGCTCCACAGAGAGGCTGCAGAGGCTGGGGTGGAAACTCCAAGTGCTGCCAGCACTGCTGTCTGTGATTCTCCCATATTTATGAAGCTCTGCTGACCAGTTTGTAGCTGCTGGGAGAAAATGTCACTGCCCTGTAGTAATTCCTATGCACTGAAAATCCTGCTCAGCCATCAGGGCTGTAGAGTCTGCAGCACCATGCTGGACATGTGGGGACACATGGAGACACATGGGACGAGGGGGAGGCGGCCCAGGAGCCCTTCCCACCAGCCATGCTGTGCCTAGCACTGTCCTCTGTGGAGCAGCACCAGAAACTGGGCAAAATGCAAAACAAAGGCGCTGCTGTCCAGATCTCCAGGGGTGACCAAGGGCTGGGCAGGACACAGGCACAGGGGTGACTTAAATACAGGGTGTCTGTGAAATGGGTGGCTGTAGGAGAGGGCAGCATCCCTCTGATAAAATTGGTCTTCAGAAAGGCAACTGTTGCCAGGCTGGCACCAAATTTCTATTTCTCGCTCTTGCAATTTGAGAGTATTTAAAAAACTTTTAAACAAGTTTCTTCTTGTTCCAGGAAAAAGAGCACAGGATGGCATGAACTCAGAGTCTAATCTCAAACTGAGCTGCCTTTTTCTTGTTGCCTCTTTTGCTGGCAGTCACATCACTGGTGGAGTAGCTAAGCCTTTGGGCTTGTGGGAGAGCCTGCCTAGAGGTGGCAAAGAGAGCAGCATTTTACCTTGCTCTGCTACTGATCCCCAGCACCCAAAATGTGCTCCTGAAGCCCTGAGGCTCTGTGGAGGTGGTGAGTGTCACTCTGCACGCCATGTTCAGACCAGGGCAGCAGTGCAGCAAGGCTGTGTAAGGGAAAACGTGCCTTTTAATCCAAATTCTTGCACTCAGATAGAGTGCACTTGACTTTTCGGCTGAGGAAGCTACATAGGAGTATGCTAGAGCAAGTGCTGCTGCCTGACTCTTCTGCTGTTGCCTTGCAGCTCTCCTCTATCATCGAGATGCTGGAAAGTGCCTTTTATGGCTTAGACCTTCTGAAGCTGCACTCAGTCACAACCAAGCTGGTGGGTCGGGTGGAGAAGCTCGAGGAGGTGAGTCCTGCTGTCCTTCAATGTCCTTGTCCTTCGTGGTACTGGCCTCCAACCAAGTTCCTGCTACCTTTGGTGCATTCAGAGCCGTGTTGCCTGGGAAGACATGTTAATTATTTGGCTGAAACTAAACCCGACCAGACTTGGATGTCTGAACCAGACTGGATCACAGGCAGTGCTCAGTGCATCCCTCCCCATCGGCCTCTCCTGACTCTCTTCAGCTCTCCCAATCCCTCAGGGCTTAGACTGGGAGCGGGATCCCAGCTGTGGCCTCAGCAGGAGCAGCATCTCCTTTGGGTCAGAAGGCCCTGCTGTTTAGTTTTTTCTCTTCTCAGTTTTACTTGTGTGCTGGTTGCTCTCGACAAGGAGCTTTTGTGCTGTTTGATGTGGGGGCTAGAGGTTCAAAGCTGGTGCAGGGCTACACTCAGCAGGACTGTGGGGAGCCAAGGAGCTCAGATTCCTGAAGGACCAAGTTATGTCTTGGCCTGTGTTAAAACAGAGCAGAACCCTCAACCTTCCATTTAATTTTAGAGCAGACTTCCAGTGAAATAATTTTCACTTCCATACAGTTTAATATTTCTTTGGCTAGCACAGCATAGGCTTTGCAGTTTAAGCTGTGCTCAGCTATGTAGCAACAGGTTGCCAGATTAAATACTGGAGTTTTCTCCCATGGTCTGTATCTGGGACGGTAATTCTGCTTTCTTGTCGGAGTGGAGCAGTCCTGTTCATCTCCAGCCAGGAGCTGAGAGGCACTGATTTATAAAGCCAAAATTCCACTTGCAAAGTGTTTCGGGAAGGCATGGCGTGCTCCATCCCGGGGTCAGGAAGGAGACAGCTGAGGGGAGCACGCTTGTCTGGGGGGCTCTGGGTTTCCAAGCATGGAAATTGACCCAAAAGGGGTTTTGAGGTCTGAAAATAACAAAGCACCAATGTTCCCCTTTGCAATCCCACCCTCTTCCTGTGGTTTAGTGTGTTCTTCAGTAATTACTTGGCTTTGCCAAGGGATTGTTTCAGGCAGAGTTATCACTGCACTCTGCTCCAGTACCAAAGTGGCCCTGCCTGCCAGGCAGTTTCTGCAGGGGGGTTCAGAGCCAGCAGTGCTGGTGGCACTTTGGGCACATGGGATGACCTTTGCAGCCTGGTCACTCCGCTCACAGCCCATCATAGGGAAGCAGATGGGCAGAAAGCTCCATAGGGCTGAAGGAATTTGGTCTGAGATGGAGCCGTAGAGGTGTAGGAGCAGGGAATTCACAGGGGTCTCTAATTTCCCAAAAGTGAGGCTGCAGGATCAAGTAAAAGCAGCTGAAGCTGCCTGCAGGTGTCATCTTGATGGTTTCTGGGTTTCTGCAGGCCTGCTAGGTTTTATTCCCAAGAGAAACATCATTTTATCTAAGAGAGATTTTATAAACATATTTCTCTAAGCTGTGTCCTGCTCAAGGCCACACATCTGGTGGTTTTCTCTCTATCTCTTTCTATGACCAATGGTAAGAGGGAGCTGGTCTTGGTTACCAGCCCATGAATTTAGTATGATAAGGGTCATTTTTGGTACTGGCATGGAGAAGAAACCATGTGCTAAGATTGCACCGAAGCTTTGTAGAGAAGCATTGTACCAGGCTGCATATATGAGGCATTAAGCCTCGGGCCTGGAACATGGAGCCAAATATAATGAAACTATCTTAAGCCTTCTGATACATGGAGTTGAAGTCTTTATGCATGAGGAGCTGAAGCCAACCTAACTAGAAACCCCTCGTGCCCAGACATCAGCAACAAATGGTGCCCTAAACGTGGAAGAGAACCAGCGGCAATAAATGGTACCCTGACGTATGACCGGACACCAGCCGCAATATGCAGGCACTTGGACAGGGTGGAGAAAGGCAGGAGAGGCCTTTAGAAGGAGATTGCCCAGTGCTTGGTGCAGAGCTGAGCTGATGCAGGCAGCATGTGTGAAATGCCTCCTGCTGCTGGCTTAGCACAGGAATTCCTGTTGAGCGGATATGGAGGAGGATCACACCCTGCACCAGCCATTGGCTCTGACAACACAGACAGCTGAAATGATGAACTGGAGCCTGGCATAGCTTCAGAGCGTTGCCCTCCCAGGCGGGTGTGCTTTTGGCAGCTGCTCCCCTGCACAGCTGCTGAGCAGGCTCAGCAGCATCACAGGCCAGGCTTTGGTGCTGCCTCTCCACTCAAGGGGAGGCAGATTTTATCTCTAAGCAGGTCATAAGCCAAACATTACACAGGAGAAGAGGTAAGGGCACAAGGCTATTGGAATCAGTCATCCTCTCCAAAGTAGGATGGTGTTGAGAGCTGCTCCTCTGCTGCTCCTGGGAGAGCATCATGAGATCCCCTGCTCCTCTGCTTACTGCAGCAAAACGCTTGCTGGAGAGTCCCTGCATCATTGGACTTGGCCTCAAAGTGTCCTGGTAAATCTGTGACTCATGATTCTTGGGTAAAGACTGGGAATTCAGATGCCTGTGGAGGGGGCTGGGGATTAACCCCTCTGTTTTTGCAGAGGTTGGAAGGTTTAATGAGTTCTTTCCAGTACAACAAGGTATTTTAGACCAATGGTGTCGGTAGAGGGAAGGAACCCCCAATTCTTGGTCCATGGAGTGCCTTCTCTAGTGAGGCAGCTCCTCTGCTTTGTTTTCAGCTCACAGCTGTCGCATCAGCTGGCAATTCTGAGGTCATAGATGGAGGTCACGGTGGGTTTTAGGAGAAATCAATGGCAGACCAGGTTGAAAATTAAGGATCAGAGTAACCACCCCCAGCTCCTGTGCTAAAGTGCTTTGACTGATGTGCCATCTATCCAAAGCAGTTGTTGTTTGAGGTGTAGAAGCCTAAGGAATGATGAACAGAGACTGCAACAATCTCTTGGGTACGGGGTGTGCCTGTGACTGGGGGACTGAGAAGGGTGAAGGATTTTGCCTGCTGGATGAGTTGCAGCCAGCTCCCTCCCCATCACAGGACAGCTCTCTGAGGGTCACTGGCTCTTGTCCTGTCCCCAGATTCTCAGATTCTCTGGGGGCAGAGGGTGTTGGGGAGAAGCAGTCCCTTAGTGCAGGCACTTTCCTGGCTAGGACACCAGGCTAACTTAAGGTGTTTCAGCTTGTCTTTTCCTCTTCCTTCTGTGAGCTGGTGAATGTGGCTGAGGATGGGGGTTGAAGAGCCTCAAGGCCACTCTCCCACTCCATGGGAACCTGCAGAAAATAGTGAATCTGGGATATGCACAACAGGGATGGGGTTCCTGGATCCCACTGAGGTCAGGGACATCTTTTTAGCAGCTGAAGTGCCCAGCCTCATGGAAAATCTCCAGCTGTGAGCCCAGGATGACAGTACAGAGCTCCAGGCTGTGGTTTGGGAGCCACAGAACATCCCTTGTTGTTAAGTGGGATAAAGTCTCCTCTCTTGCTTTCTTAGGGCATGTCCAGGAACTTCACGCAGGAAGGCCAGCGGGCAGGAGCCAGCGGGGAGGAGGGTCTGCAGGATCCCCCTGGCAGGGAAAACTGCTCCAGGCTCCTCACCAACAGCCTGGCCGACATCGAGAGCTCTCTGCAGCGGGACGCTGAGGCTGCCTGGGCTCACTCAGAGGTACAGCTCAGTGTCACTGCTGCTGCTCACGCAGCCCCGCCTGTGGCTGCTGCCCTGGGGTGATTTTTCTCCTCGCTGGAGTGACCCCGTTTATGTGCCTCCAACTCCAAACTCTGTGTCTCGGCACAACCCAGCTGCTGCTGGGACGGGATGTAGGTGGAAACAGAGGGAGGTTACTCCCTCGGCCTCCTGCCTTCCCACGGGGCTGTTGGTTTTCGAGGTCAGCGGTGGCTGAGCTGCTTGGAAAGCGTGATGTCATAGCGGGGCCGGCTAAGAAGCGCTGGGAAAGAGAGCCTTTGATTAGCAGGGCTTGGGGCTCGGTGGAGGGGCAGCCTGTCGCCTGCCTCACCTCCCTCCCTGCCAGGCAATTACCCCTCCACCACCAGCCCGTGCCTGGTGGGCTCTGGGCAGGGGTTTAGGCATCCTCCTGGTTCTGGCCCCCAGCACCAGACTGTGGGGGTCCCTATGGGTCTGTCCAGCATGGGGACATCCTTTGCCTGGGGCAGCAGTTTCTGTGCAGCCCCAGAGAAATGTGAGCAGGCTGTTTTGGGAAAAGGTCTGTTCGGGGTGTCCTGAAGTTCTTGCTGCTTCAGTGGTGCTATCTAGGATGGCCCGTGCTCCTCTGATCCCTGCTGGGCGACTCCTGAAGTGTACTGCCCTCACCCCAGTGTCCCTCTGCAGGGCAGTAGGAGGTGTCTGGCACGGAGGGGGGAACAGTTAGTGCACCATTTCCAGCTCAAGCAGGGGTGCTCAGCTCCTGAGGATGGCAAGAGCCTGCGCTTGCCCCCCACCCCTGCTTTGCAGATCCTGAGTGGGGACGGGATCCCCAAGCTCCTGGGGACAGGGTGGGCTCCCACACTGCACCATGTGTCAGCAGGTAGGGAAATGGCACCAACTGTGCTGTGCCAGTGCTCCCTGCCTCAGGGAGAGGCGTGCCCAGGCAGTGGTTTCCGCCCGTGGTCCCATCCCCATTCCCCTCCTCCCCACACCGTGAGCTGAGCAGCTGCTGCCTGCTGGAGAGGAGCCAGCCCCGCAGCGGAGCCCCTCCCGCCAGGGGAGCGGAGCGTAGGGCTTTTATTACCCCGAGTGACCTCATTTCCCAATATTCCCCTTTTCTCAGTGCTAATTGCAGCAGGGCCCATCTTGTCAGCCAAATGGGCACTGCTTCAACCCTCAGGCTGGCTTTCCGATTTTCTTTAATGAGATGAAATCCTTCAGACCTGAGCTGTGGCAGCTGGTCCCTGCCCAGGGGGGTTCCTAGTCCCTGCCTCGGGAGGTTCCCGCTTGTGCTGGGAAGGTGCCTTCAGCCTCTCTGCCCTGTGAAAGCTCAGTGCACGTTGCACACTGCAGATCAGCTGCTGGAACCAGCCCCTGGCATGCCAGGGAGTGACCATACTCCTGCTGCCTGCCCTGCATCCCACAGTGTGTGCCTTATGGAGCCCTGAGTCCCAGAACTGCAGGGTGGCATCAAAGATTGTGCTAGTGCTAGTCTGCCACCCTGCTGTCTCCTGGAGGGTTTCCCGTGGCAGAATGGACTGAGGAAGACCCCGAGAAAGGAGGGAGCTCAGAACTTCCTGCCAGAGTGGGGCTGTGCAGCCTAACCTGCCCCGTTTCCCAAATGTGGCATTTCTGGCCCGTCTGGTAACAACCTTTTGTGTCTCTTCCAGGGAAAATATGAAGAAAGATTCCTGAAGGATGAAACCATCTCCCAGCAGATCAACTCAGTGGAATCCCTCCCGGAGCTGCACCTCTCTCTGGAGGACAAGAAGCCTGAGCAGCTCTTGCAGAGGAAGCTGCGGATGAGGAGCCGGCCTCCTTCCAAGCCCACCATTGTCCGAGGGGTCACCTACTACAAAGCCCAGTCCACTGAGTCAGAGAATGACATCGAGGAGCAACGTGAGTTGAGTATGCAGCCATGGTTGGTGGAATGGTGGCTGCATCCTGCAGTAAAGCCAGTGCCTCATCCCCTGGGAATGTGGGGGCAAAGCATGTGAGAGCAGCAGGGGGAGGTGGGACAGCTGGTACCTCACTGCTGTGCAGCCTTTGAGCTGTGTTTATGGGGCAGTGTAGCATTGTTATTCCATGGAAAATCCCTGGTAGCTAAGGAAATAGCTCACTGCTTTGGTTCAAAACACCCAGCATCAACATCTTTCCAGAAGTAAATGGAGGTTTATTAAATAGGCTCATGTTTCAAATCCGCCTACCTGATGGCATCCCGAGAGGTTTGTGCAGTGTTTGCTGTGGTGGAAGGCAGCTTGGAGCTCATGGCCCTGGCCGTGCTGGGAGCAGGGGCTGAGCCCTCAGGGACCAGTGGAGTGGGCAGCACGGGCAGAAGGACAAGTGCCCTCACTGTGGAGACAGGCTCACCAGTGAGGGCATCCAGCCCTGCCCGGTGGGGGTTTGTGAGCTCCTGGAGATGAGGAGGAGCAAAGGGTGCCTATGCTAGCTGGGGAACCCCAGTGATCCCTGTGCCCTGGCTGAGGCTCCTGCTTTGGCATCCTGGGTTAGGTGAGTGGGATCTGGTTGGGAATGCAGCTGGGTCTCCGTCCTGCCCAGTCTCTGGGAGGTGGCAGGGCAGTCTTGATCTCCATCACTTCGCGTTCTGCCTGGCCTGAGGTGGTGGATGTTGCTGTGATGGGGCCTCGCTCACCTCCTGACATGGGCACTGTCAGCCTCTGCAGTTCTCTGAGGGGACATGAGGAGGGAATGCAGGTGGATTTAGTACCAGACAGCTTGCAGCAGTGGGCAGGAAGAGGCAGTGGGAGCCAGGCTGGAGGGGCCTGGCTCCCCTGGCTGTGAGGCTGACACCTGTGCCTGTGTTTGGCAGCAGACGAGCTGTTCAGTGGGGACAACACGGTGGACCTGTTGATAGAGGACCAGCTCCTGAGGCCCAGCAGCAGGGCAGGCAAGCCCAGGAGAAAGCCCTCCCCACTGGGGTGGCCGCCTACCCCTGGCAGTGCTCCCACCACCCTGCCAGCTGCTGGCACCGCTGTGACAGCCACGGTGCCCCTGTCCCCTGCCACGCTGGATCCCACTGCCACGAGCCAGCTGACCCATGCCCTGGAGTCTCTGACTGCCCCAGCAGGGCTGGCAGAGGAGGGGACCCCACAGCTACCAGTAGCCTTGGCCAGCACAGTGGTGGCCACAGCTACAGAGAACTTGCCCATGGCCACCCCCGCTGGAGGCTGGAGTGACATGGAGCACAGTCCAGGAACTTGGGTCCAGGCAAACACCCCCGTAACACCGGTCAGCCCAGCCATCCCTGCCACCCCAAAGGAGGGCCTGGAGGAGGAGGAGGACATCAGGAACATCATTGGTGAGTGCCTGCAGGTGCTGCACCCATCCAGCTGTGTGAGGGGGGCTTGTGCACAAAGTGTGTCCTGCTAAGCACAGCACACCTGGATTTGGTCACAGGGGGGAGGTGTCACGGATATGGTAACTGGACAGCACTTCACTGGGGTGCCAGGTTTAATTATTAACTTTGGAACCTACTGTAGGAACCTACTGTTCCTCCCACCTTTAGGGGCTGGGCTGGGCAGAGCCAAAAGAGACAGGACCTGAGACAGGCAGCAGCCTCAGCTGGAGAAGGGACATGGCTGAGGCTGTGGGGAGATATTTGCAGGGTCTGGCCAGTCCTGCTGGGTCTCACAAAGCTGCACCAGGGCTGAGGTGGCAGGTGGTACCTACTGGGTGAGCAAGAGGCTTGTAGCGGGGGTGATGCCTCCAGGGACAATGTAGCCACCCTGCCTCTGGCCTCAGAAGCCTTTCCCTGCCCATGCAGGGCGCTGCAAGGACACACTGTCTACCATCTCGGGGCCCACCACGCAGAACACCTACGGGCGCAATGAGGGAGCCTGGATGAAGGACCCCCTGGCCCAGGAGGAGCGGATCTATGTCACCAATTACTACTATGGGAACACACTGGTGGAGTTCAGGAACCTTGACAATTTCAAGCAAGGTGGGTTTGCACTATCTCTGATACCATGCTAGCCACCACTCAGCTGATCCAAGTAGCATCCTCATTCCTGGGGATGCTGCATTGTAGGGGGATGATCTGCCTGGGGACCTTCCACACTTGGGTGCTGGCACCTGGCGTTTGGGGCACAGAGCATGGGACAGCTCAGGCTGTGGCCAGTGGCCGGGGAGGGAGTGCAGGCAGAGCTGGGGGCAGAGGGTGCTGCTGGCATGGCCAGCAAAGGGACATCTCAGCAGCCAGGTGTGTCTGCCCTGCAGGTCGCTGGAGCAACTCCTACAAGCTCCCGTACAGCTGGATTGGGACAGGGCACGTTGTCTACAATGGCTCCTTCTACTACAACCGGGCCTTCACACGCAACATCATCAAGTATGACCTGAAGCAGCGCTATGTGGCTGCCTGGGCCATGCTGCATGATGTGGCCTACGAGCAGTCCACCCCGTGGCGGTGGCAAGGCCACTCTGATGTGGACTTTGCCGTGGATGAGAACGGCCTGTGGGTCATCTACCCGGCCATCAGCTATGAGGGCTTCAACCAGGAGGTGATCGTGCTGAGCAAGCTGAATGCGGCCGACCTCAGCACTCAGAAGGAGACCACGTGGCGGACGGGGCTGCGCAAGAACTTCTACGGGAACTGCTTTGTCATCTGTGGGGTCTTGTATGCAGTTGACAGCTACAACAAGAGGAACGCCAACATCTCCTATGCCTTTGACACGCACACCAACACACAGATCATCCCCAGGCTGCTCTTTGAGAATGAGTATGCCTATACCACGCAGATAGACTATAACCCCAAGGACCGCCTGCTCTATGCCTGGGACAATGGCCACCAAGTCACCTACCACGTCATCTTTGCCTACTGAGACCCCCCACCACAGTGGGGCACTGCAAGCCAGGGGCCATCAGCACCTTTTATTATTATTTTTATTGTTATTATTGTTATTTTGTACAAATTGAAGAGTAAATGATGGGTTTTGTTTCAAGCTGTTTTTTTATGGTGGATTGTAGATCGATCCCCAAGCCAGAAGCACCCCCTTCGTCTTTGCTGTATCCTTGCTTCTGATTTTCCTTCCCAGGGGAAGGAGGTTCTCCTTTGGAAGGGCAGGCCCGGCTCTCCTGCCCAGGGAAGAGGTGGCCCAGACACGGTCCTTCTGATGATGTTTTTCACTAGAGATGATCAGCAAGACACCCTGAACCAGTGCAAAGCTGCGCACACCAGGTCCCAGCAGGATGCTGCTGCCTGCCTGTCCTGGTGGAGGACCCGCATGTCCCATGGGAATGTCCCATCTCTCAGGACCATCTTCTCAGCTGACGGCCAGCAGGCCCCTTGGAGATCCTGCTGTACAACGGGACTGCGAGCACAGCTCCAGCAGCCCCTGGTGCTGGTACTTATGCCGAGGACTGTCACCTCCAGCCGGGGCTCTGCTCTGCAGACCACTCTGGGGGGCCGGGTGCACCCCAAGCCCTGACTCATGCTGGGAGGGAGCTGGCGGTGGGAGGGGGATGCTGTAAATACGTGTAGATGGCTTTTGTTAATTTTGTAACACAAAATAGTCCCCCTTGGCATTTGCTGGGTGAAGGCTCTGCTCAGCTGGGTGCTGGGCTGGCTGGGCAGGGGCTGGCAGAGCCCTAGCTGTGCCACTTCACCTCCTACATTCCATCTCACCCCCATGCTCACCCTGGTCCTGGACCATCAGGATCCCCTTACAGAGGTGCAGCCCTTGCCCTCCTGCCCACCAGCATCTTGTATTTACCTGCTGTCAATAATAAAGTATCCAGTACCTTTGCAGCTGTTATGGGCTTTCTTTGGCTCTGGTTCACCCTCTGGGTGCATGAAAATGCACAGGGGTGTTTTGGGTGGGTTTTGGTTGGTTTGGGGTGAGCCAGTTTACACACCAGATGGGAACAAACCCCAGAGGACTGTAGGCTGCTTGGGACTGCTACTGGGGCAGGGTGACATGGCCGTGTCCAGCCCTCATGGGCTCCCATGGCAGGCTCTGGATGAGCAGCTCGTGTAGGGTGCCCCCTCTCCAGCAGCAGGAGGGGGACAGCATAGATGTGCCACAGGCACTGCCAACACCGTGCCAAGCAGAGCTACACTGCAGCCCAAGAGATGGCAGACCAGAGCAGGTGTTCCAATAATTTGCCTGAGGAAAACAGTATTAACAAGCATAATAATAAAGTTATTAGTAATAAATAAAAGAAGGATTTTATTGCCTTCAGTACTAGGGACAGAGAGAACAGAATTACACAGAATGAGAGATACTCTCCACCACCAGAGCCCTGGCGTGCTAGCTGAGAATGTGGTGCCACAGCAGACCCCAGTCCCCACCACCAGCCCTTCCCAATGTGCCAGGCTGTGCCAAGCCCAGCCACCACCCCAGTCCCCTCCCCAGCTCCCTGGCAGCAAACGCCCCCAGAGCAGCCAGCAGCCCCTACCCACAGCTGCGGGAGAGCCATGTGCCTCTGGCTGGGGTACTGCTGGGGTTTTTATTTCTGACTATTGTGAGCTGGCCCACAGTCAGGTGGGGCCAGGCCAGGAAAACGAACTGGAGCCAAACCCCGGCCAAGCGCAGCTCCCTCCCAGCAGCATGAGCGCCGCGAAGGCATGGCCTGCGCTGGGGATGTGGCAAAGAGCACAGCTTCTCCATGATGCTGCAAGGCACATGCTTCACAGGGGTGTATTGCTCCTCATCCTCCTCCGCACTGCCCCTGGAGCTGTTTGTCTTACTGTGGGATCAACAAATTTCCTAACAGCCACACACAAACACAAATAATAATAATAATAATTATTAATAATTAAAAACCCCACATGAGCCAGTTAGTGCTCAGACCATGAAGGAAAGGCAGCTGGCTGGCAAACTGAAGCTCATCAACTTCTCTGTGAACTGCCCAGGGGAGAAAAAATAATGTAACATGCTGAAGTCATTATGCAAGGCTGATGCTCTGCTGGTGGCTCATCCCAGCTGAGCACCAGTGTGCTGGAGCTCCTGGGCCCAGCTCTGGCTTGGGGCTTACCTGACAGACACAGGATCAGTTAACAGAGCTCCACAGACACTCTGGAACAGCATCAGTTGGCTGCAGCCAGTGTTTGGGGCAAATGGAACATTCTCCCACTGCCCTGTGAGTGGCTGTCAGTGCTGGCAAGGCAGAGAGGGGTGTTTGGGGCTGAGTGTGTGTGATGTGTGTGTGGCTTCAGGAGAAAGTTCTGTGGCTCTGTCCCACGGAACTGAAGCAGCCCCTATGCCCCAGCAAGGCCAGTGCTGCTCCACGGGCAGTTGTTAGCAGTGAAAAGTATTAAACAGCACACACAAAAATCCCACGCAAACAAAAAACAGAAAGAAAAAAAAAAAAAGAAACTCAAACCCCCCAAGCTTTACAAAAGCATCTGCTGCATGAAATCACTTCCTCTGGGCCAAACCTTCAGCTGTGCAGTCATGTGGGCTGGGGAAGGCAGCAGCAGGAACTTGGAGTGCTAGGCAGGTGGGCCGTGCCTCAGTGGGCAGCCCAGCCCCGGGGCAGTGGGTTTGTTCCACTTGTAGTGCTTTAGTGGTGAGTGTGGGGCTGGGCTGGGCTGCCCCATCACACTGCTGCACTGCAGGGCTTCCTGCTGAGGGAGGCTGCACAGGCAGGATTTGGGAGAGAATGATGAGGAGTGGGGCTGTCTGGTCAGGGCCAGCACCTGCAGCTGGGAGCTGGACACTGCTTCTTCCTGCTGCCCAGGAACACTGCAGGGAGACCAGCCCCTTCCCAAGTGTGGGTCTCTGCTGCCATGTCTCTGTCTCATCAGCCCACCTCTGGCAGCCTAACAGTGACAAAAATGAAAAACAACCCACAATTCTGGACAGTGCATAAGTAGCAGGGATGGACTGTGTCCCCCATGCTGCCTGGGGCCCACAGGACTGTCTCTGGTGAGGAGCCAGCTGAGCTGCATTATCCCTGGGCAGGATGTTGCCATTGGGTAAGGTCAGGCATGGGAATGGGCTAAAGGGGGCTGTCCCTGCTGTGCCCACATGCCAGGAGCCCCAAGACCTGCCAGGGAAGGGGCTCAGGCTGATGGCAGGACCTGCTGCATGCCAGTGCTCCCCTGTGGGCTGTCGTAAGCTCTAATGAGCTACTGCAGGGATTTGACAATGGCTCTCAGGGCATGGGGTGTCTCTGGGACAGAGGGGGACGAGCTATAGAAGGTGTTGGTGTGATTTCTGCGCTGCTCTCGGAGGTACGGAGGGACAGATGAACTTTTGATGTGGAGGATCCTGGTGTCCATCACTTCGCAGTCAATCTGCATCATCACCTCGTAGTCCTGCCCATTGATCACATTCTCTGCAAAAGTAAGGGTTAAAAAAACCAGGTCAGAGTTAGCCCTGCAAGCTAGAGATCCAACAGCACTAAAAGCACAGCTTTCAGATCCTTTTTTTTGTCTGGAGCAGGAGCTGCAGTGAGGGAACTCCCTTTCTGCAGCTGCACACACGGAGCTCCATCTCATACAGCAGAGCCCCAGACTGCTCGTGACACCTCAAAGAGCCTAGACCACACTTAGCATGTGCAGTCACACCTAGAAATTTCCCCTTCTTCATCTGCACATAGTTACTGACAGAGTTTGCACTGTGTACCATTCATTACAGAATGGTAGTTCTTGAGCCACTGAAGTATGGGAGTGATTGAAGAAAAGGTTTATTTAAGCAAGCTGAATGCTTCACTTTCTGTAACCCTCTTGACACTGGGGATCTTGAGGAATTTCTTCACCAGCTTATTAACAAAAAAAAAGCTAAAATATGATCTCTCAAAAGAATTAACTGTGCCTCATTCCCATCCTGACCTGGCTGTTGTACTTGAGTGATGTGGTGACACTGGGCAAGGCCACTCCCCTGACAGACCCCTGGACACAGGAAGACCTTGACCAGCACATGGGACCCCAGTGCAGCCCCAGGCCCAGGACATCTGCTGCCACAGGAGCTGCTGGGCTTACAGGCTGTGCACAGGGCTAGCATCTGCTGCCTGGATTTAAAGGTGGGAGACTATTCCCTACATAGACAATGTGCCCAGGAATGCAAGAGCTGAGATCAGATTTCCAGGCACGACCAACCCTTTCAGAGCCAGAAGACTGCCATTGGCAGGGTTTCCTTTCTGTGCTCAGGAGGATGGAAGATCACCTAATGGAAAGCGTATGGACTGGAAGAATGCAATATACATCACTAATTTTTGCTGTTTTCCTGGATTAACTCTGACTCTGGATGACAGCTGATGACCGTGACCAGACCTTCTCATACCCCATGCGACCTGTAGAAGCCATTAGATCAACTATGGTGTAGTAATGAAAAGTAGGAGCAAACCCTTGCTAAGGGGGCTGAGAGCTTGCAAGGGAAATCAAAGCTCCCTCCTGCTGCAAGGAATGAAATGGAAAAAGCTCTGTATGTGCCACCGAGAAACTGAGGCCAGAAGCAGCTGTGCAATCTCTGTGCCACTGACCCAAACCCCTGACAAGCACCTCACCCCTCCTGGATGTTGCACTACTGATAAAGCCCTGCTATGACATCAGGTGCTGTGTCTCCAGTTGGCACCCTTTCAGAGGCCATCCCTCCAGGTCACCCCTTCTCTCTGCCTTTGGATGTGCTCTTGGCTCCCACTCACAGGCTCAGGACCAGTCAGCAGAGGGGGCTGGGCTGCTGGTGCCACTCAGGAGAGGGGGCTGGACAGGGGAGCAGAAGAGCATGAGGAGAAGCTGAAGGGCACACAGCCTGGAGACAGCAAATGCGCACAGATGGGCTCTCTCTGACACAGCAAGCTGTAAACAGCTCCTCAGCTCTCATGCTGCAGTTGATAGGACCCCAGCTATGTGAGAAACCGTGCTTCAAAGCCACAAGTGGGTGAGGTGGGATGGGATGGTGGCCAGGGCCAGGAAAATGTCTTGGTAGTACAGTGAGGTTCCCTGACTACCCACAGCAGCCAGCACAGAGGGCTATCATTAAGTTCTTGGCATTGCACAAGACAGAGGAGAACAGCAATCCCAAGGGCTGCCCAGGCAAGGCAGGGAGCTGTGCTGTGTGGGTGGCAGTGGGGAACCAGCCCAGCCCATTCTGGCCAGCTGGGATCCCACTCCCTCTGTGCTGACAGAGCTCCCTCCCAACAAAGTGTGCCAGGATTAAGTAAACCACAGCTCTGCTACCCCATGGCAAGAGGGGCTGCATCTTCTGAGTCCACCACAGTGGAGAGAGCTGGGAGGAATCATGCTCACAATGAACTTCTCTGGCCAGCAGGCACACAGGGTATGCACATCCCTCACACAGACATTCACAAAAAGTACCCAAATCCTGCCCTTGGCCTGTGAGTTAGCCCAGGAGTTAAAGGCAAGTTTGAAGTTGGCATTTGATTCTTTCCCTTTTTGGGGTGAAGGCACTGAACTGCTGCAGAAAGCCTCTGCAAAGGCTTTCATCTCACAGGGATGAGGGCAGCAGTGGGAACAGCTCAATGCCCACTACAGGCATTTCCAGCAGCCTTTCTCATTACCATTAGCTCCAAACCTGTTACTGTACAAGCTGGCCTGTACAGGGCAATTAATTCGGCTATAAATAAGAAACCCAGCCGGCTTCATAAACTGGCCCCTGGGTTGACTGACAGGAACCCCAACCAATTACGTTCCATCCTAAACTGCAGACACCTGTCCAGAACCTAGGTGGTGTAAAAAATCAGACCAATGCGCTATCCAGACCAGGTTTTTCAAATTGCCTTTATAAAGACGAACTTCAGAATAAACCCTCTCTGTTGCCACGTGAACATCAGGTGAGTGGTTGTCTTTGTCTCCAACCCACTCCCCCATGCATTCAGACGAATCAACACAGAAGAGGAGGTGGGACGCCCCCCAAAGACAGCAGTTACTGCTTGGTGCTGCTGTCAGGCACCTGGACGAGCTTCATTGTAAGGAGAGGTCTGAAAATGGTGGCAGCCCGGGACACCTGGCCCACCCTAGTCCAGGGAGGGACTGATGATCTGTGAACACCCATGTGATGGTGTCAGCAAAACAAGAGGCAAACGTGACTTGAATATAGCTGGCACAATCCCCTGTTTGGGAAGACTAGCTCACTGTCATTGCAAAAAATGATTCCACACGGCTCTGTCCTGAGCTCAATGCCATTAAACTGCTTCATGATCTGATGAGGAATAGACAGCATACTTAGAAGATTTCTGGAAGATGCTAACTGGAGAGATTCCAACCACCTTGGAGTGGCTAGACTGGATGAGACTGCAGTTTTGATAAAAGAGAGAAGCTGTCCAAAATCTTCAGAATGCATTTCAACCATGGCCAGAGCTGAAAAACATGAGTAAAAATGGGGCTGGGCAGAAGTACTACAGAAAAACTGTGAGGACTGTGGAGGATCACTGTGGATAAGCCAGCAGAATGACAGGACTAGAAACAACAGCTTGACTGCAAGAGAAACATATTTAACTTTGACCGAGTTTCTAATGATAACGAAATACAAGCCCTGGATGAAAGTACCTTGGGGAGATGAGAGGATCTCCATGATGAAGAGTTTTTAAGGAAAGGCTGAAGGAACAGCCGCCCATCAAGCCTTTGGTACCACAGCTTTGCAGCCACTTGCATTCACTCCTGGTCCCTCTTAGCCTGCCCCTCTGTGAGCGGCAAGTGCCTGCTCATGACCAGAGCTGTGGTCAGCACCTTCCCCAAACACAGCACCTGGAGTTGTGGGTTCTCCACTGGACTCCATGGTCTGATCGGATTCCCAGAACAAGCAAACGATTTTGCCTGGTGATTCCTGTGTCAGATCATTCAAAAACAGCCTTATCAGGCTTTCTCTCCTTCCCCTCCCATGCAGTACCAACATCTGGAGGCACCAGTGGGGCAGAGGGTGGGTTTCTAGAGGGGCCATTCCCAGCACTGAGCTCAGCAGCTGTGTGTGGCTGATCCCTGGAGGAGTCAGCACGTGTAACCAGTGCTCAAGGCAGCCTGCACTGCCCTGCCTGAGCACAGAGCCACCACCTCTCCCAGTGAGGCACAGGTAGCAGGATGTCTGTGAAGCAGAACTGACAGCCCCAGGCTGCTGCCTGCTGCTGAAGTGATGGCTGGAAGGTCAGCACTGCCACGTGCGTTACACAGGGCTGCCCAATGGCCCAGACCAACACTGACACAGAGTGATCTCCAAAGTTTACTGTCCTGAATTACCTATGACTGATGTTTTGTGGGATTACGTAAGCAAAAACACAGGAATGATCTCCTGTAGAGGTGTCTGGATTTATGAATAGATTTATTGCTCCTCTTTGAAGTTCAGAACATTCAGTTTCTCACACAGTGCAGACTCAGGCTTAAGAAGCCATCCTTGCTGGGCCAAGAGCCTGTGCTGCAGTTAATTATTTGTTAACAGGTTTAAAAGCCACGCTTCACATGACTGACTATTGCAAATTAATAGCAAAGGTAATTGTGCCAAACGTTGCAGCTCTGACTGCATTTCCCCAAACAGTCTTACTGGCTCTTGCAGGCTGTACCAAACTCCCAGCACAAGCTTGGTCTAGGGAACAGAAACCTAATTTCCAGTGCTGCTTGCCCCCTAAAAATAATAATGTTGCAAGATCCAACAGATGAATGCTGAAGTCTGTAGTTCAAATCAAAACCAAACAGGGCTGAAGGCATTAACCACTGCTACAAATTACTGAGGATGATTGAAGATTGTCTTCATATTTGAAGCACTAGATTTTTAAAACTGTCTTACTGAAAAGGCCATAAACCAAAATCCTTCTTCCCTCAGTAGCACTGACATCCATCAATCAGCTGACTGTTCAAATTCTGTGAGACTGAGCACCTGCTTCTATGGGAGATGCTCTCTCAGAGAAAGGGAGAAGACAGGCAGAGGGTTTGAAAGGCAGGCAATGAAACTTTTGTTCTACACTTAGTAAGAACAAATGGTGATGTCAACCATCTCGACAGACTTCAACTTTACACATATCATCAGACTGTTTGGCCCTACGGACACATCTGTCTCAAAGAAGATGTAATGCTGATAATTTATTCTTTCCAACTTACATCGTCCCCAAAAAGCTTTGCTGCAGCAAATTTTCATTGTGAAAACTGGCGTCTGCAGAGAAACTGAAACAGAGCTCCCCTAAAAGGCCACCTGAGCTTGCTGGACTGTTTCAAACACCATGGAAAAGCTTTACAGCTTTCTGAAGGTGCACTCGTGCCATAGGTACATTTATAGAGCCTTATTCTACTAGAACTATGAATTTTACTTTACTCTGGGCAGTATCACAGAGGATTACTAAAAAAGTACTGTGTGGGACCAATACTCTATTCTTCAGTGTGGCCCTGAGTCCTCAGGCTCTTTTCTAAGGCCCCAGCTGCCTTTGAAGCAGATAATCCATGTGCCTACTGGGTGCTTTCTGAGTAGGTGGTTTTAAAAGGGTCAGAACCTGCCTGGCTC
Organism: Dicaeum eximium; assembly: GCA_013396995.1. NCBI lineage: Eukaryota > Metazoa > Chordata > Aves > Passeriformes > Dicaeidae > Dicaeum > Dicaeum eximium. Next base: position 117,237 of record VWZP01010286.1, on the reverse strand, counting down.
TGTATCTGCTGTGCTCACTGAACACACATTTAAGATGCTATCAGCCACACAGATCTGGACTACATGTCCTTGCTCCTGCTAAGGTACAGGGAGGGCAATCACTCCTTACTTTAACTAGCTGTCTTTGTCAATGAGGCTAGAGAATCATCCCCTCTTTGTGGGGGGGAAGCAGAGGGTGACTTTCCTATCCATGGAACCAGTTTAACAGATGTCAAAATACAAGCCAGTGAATCACCCCTGTGTAAGGTGATCCAAATCCACCAACTCTATTAAAGCCATCTTTGAGGAACAGCTACTCACACTCTGTACTTTCCACAATTCCTTCTAAAGAGAATGTTTTCAGTCTGTGTCAGCACTGATCTACACTTGGAGCCCCTTCTGCAGGCTCATCTCTCACAGCAGCAGAAGCCAGGGCAGCTTTCAAAGAGCCACTAATGTGTTCCAGCACCTTAGTGCTTTGTGCAAGCTGCACCAAGCTGACGATGATGAAGTTTAGCTTTAGGAATGATTTAGCACCTAATTACCCAAATAGTTTTTACTGTAACCTGCCCTGGCCCAATCCAGAGCTTATGTTTAGGGTAGCAGGGCTCAGAAAGCGCGAGCTTCAGGAGTTGAAGGCACCAGCTGCACTCTGGCACTGGCCTGCTGAAGGGCTGCAGCTGTCCCCACACATAACTCAAGGGGCTCTCTCCACATTGTCACTGCTGCAATCTTCCATCTCATCTCTGTTAAGAAACCCTGACTATCCTACCCAGCACATCTGGACAATGTTTCCATCTGAAGGGTTGGTATACACTACCAAATAAGTATATAACTGAAGCAGTGTTGCAGACTAAAAATACGCTTGCTGCAACAGTGCAGCAGGATTGCTAAAACATTTACAGATTGGCTTGTTGGACAGGATTGTTTGAGGCAAGGGAGAAAGTTATAGTGTGACCCAAATAACTTTCCTTTTTAAAAGCAAATTCCCACTTGGAACTACTTCCAAACAGAGCAGTTGCAGTGGTCTCACCTTTGTGAACTCAGCTGTCCTCAGTCCCAGGCACAGGCTAAGTGAGATCCTGGCATTTCAGTCTCCAGGTCTCCTACCACCTCCCAGACTTTGAGCCAGGCATCTCTAGGAGTAGAGAAACACTAGATCCACATCATCAAACTCACCCTGACAAACCATGAGCTGACAGCAGAGATGACAGCAAGGAGACAGGGTCTCTCTCCATGCCTAATCCATTACACCTGGAACAGTGGTGTCAGGGGCTATTCAAGGGAGATATACACAGGCATGAGAGGTAAGCAAGAAAACCAGAGGAAACAAGCTCTCTGTGGCCTCTGAAGTAAATAATGGAGCCACCAGAGAGACTGGCACTGGCTGTGGGTGAGGAGCATCACCTGCCCTTAGCTTACACCACTGTGTGGTTTTTGGAAGAGGCCAGCAGCACCTGCGAGCAATGCAGACAGTGGCCCATCTGTGACGGTGCTTTGCAGTACCTGCTCTAGCCTGAGAGGTCTCAGGGAGAGGGAAGGAAAGTTGGCTCTTCCCAGCAACCATTTCCCACTGGATTGCCCACCTCCCTTTACTATCTTCTTTCATGCTGCATCACTTCCCTCTAAGAGAAAGAATATGAGCTACTGAGGAGATGGCCTAGTGTGGACTTGGTGTGATTGCTCTTGTTTTGGAGAGGGAGCCAACAGTCACCTCAGGAAGAGAAGACCAGACTCACCAGTGTTGAGCCTTGCAGGCACTTCATTTATAAGTCCCTCAGACAGAGTATTTGTTGGAAAAACAGAGACATTTTTGACAGCTCTGGCTGTGCATATGTGTGTTGTTGGCAGGGTAGCATTGCTGCAGGATTACCATATTTAAAATCTAACCAGCTGTGACAATGCTAATGACAAGAGGCAAAAACCCAAAGAGAAAACAAAGACAAGGGTAAGGAGTTCTGCTGCACAGAAACTGTTGGGAGTGAAGGAAAGAGGTTAGAGGAAGAGCAATGCTCTTAGTCAGAACCATCCCATGCCCATTTGAGAGGCACTAAAGGATAAACAAACTTCCTACGCTGCCTGCAAATCCAGACCTACCCACTTTACAAGACAAAACTGCACACAGGAGAGTATCTTGGAAAGGCATTCCAGTAAAGGCTTCTTTCAAGAAGTAGGGCTGGAGGGCTTGTCCCAGGACCAGGGCACTGCTCCCTCCGAGTGCAACAGGGACTGGGAGCAATGGCATCTTCCCAGCACAGACCTGTGTATGAACCTACTGGTAACAACACCTTCACTGCAAAATGAGACTGTCTGTTTCCATCTTTTAGAGAGACACTAAACCGTGAGTGAGCCTTCCCTTTTGCCTCACAAAAGCTTGCTTCCTTTCAACAATCTCAAACAACCATCTTTTTCCAAGGTTTTTGAACACTCAGTACGTTGCTGTGCTGAAGAGAGCACCCTTATCCTCACTCACTCTCCCTCTGGGGCCTCCAATCGAGCACTTAAGGTAGGGCTTTCCTCTGCAGGAGCTGTGCTGTCTTCCCAATCTGTTGCATGTGCCAAGACACACTCAACTCTCACAGATTCTGCCAACTGGTGCAAAACCAAGACTTTGGCTGAAGCAATTTTTCAGAAGTTTGCCTTATTTGTCACCTGCCATTCTCCTGATATTTATACAGCCTCAGTGGTTAACACTGGCACAAGAACACTTTACTCCTTCCTTCAGCAGTGCTGACTTCCACTTTAAGTGCTCCTTTACACCTTGGTCCTCCACAGGCACTAGAGATTCCCTGGCAGGCTTCCTCTGAAAAATATTTTTACAAATTTTTTTATGCCTCAGGCATGCTGTTGCTCAGTATCTTTTTCCGGCTTAACTTCTAATGGTTTGACATTTAGTCTGCCAAAATCATCTTCTTTTTTTTTTTTTCCCTATTCCCTCATTTGGCTACAATGTCCATTGTTTAAAAGATATCTTCTTACTTCTACGAATTGACTTCAATGTGTTACTTAAGCCCATTGTATTTGTTAGTGTTCTTTTAAAGATTTTTGCAGTGACCCTTTAATTTTTAATCAATTTTCATTTGCCAGCATTTTAACCCCACTAGTTTTTCCTTTAATGTTTTCCTATTTTATTTAGCCCTTACCTTTGAACTGTGGCATTTCAAGTTGCCGGCACTTACTGACAAAATTAACTTAACTACTGGACTTAATTTTTAAGAGGCAACATCACATTTGCATTGACATGGACCTTGCCTATCACCCAGTATCACTTGTATCCTGGTGTTAAAGTGTGTCATTGATTGAAGACTGAAGGCCGGTGAGAGCCTGTATTCCCTTACAGTTGAAATGTCTTTATAGTTTGGATGGTATCCAAAGAGTGAGCCAAATTTTCCACCTGTCTGACTTGGGTACATAAAGTTACCTCATTTATTTAGATACTGCAATCAGCTCTTGCTTGTAGAAGAGTATTTTTAACACCATCTTCTGTCTGTGTGGGGCGAGCAGTCTCCTGCACATGAGCTTCTGTGATTCAATCCATGTGTCAGTTAATGATGAAAGCAGAGCCTGTCTGAATGCAGTGTGCTAGTAAAGGACGTGCTAGTAAAGAGAGATGGCCCTTGTAAACACTTCTGTCTCCCAGACAGAGCAACAGGAGATTTACAGCTTTCAAGTACAAGTTCTGCTCTGAAACAGGGGTGCCTCCTTTCCCACAGAAAGGGGCAGCTGGGGCTGGCAGTCATTTCTTCATCCACATTCACCCATAAGGTGTTTGTGCTGGATGGGGATATGGCACAGCCTGCTCCTCTGGAGCTACAGACTCAGGCAGGATGGGGAGAGATTATTTACTTAATGAAGTGGGGAATAAGCAAAAATGTCCCTCAGGAACTCAGGATATGTTTTTCAAATACTTTCCAAGCCCAGAAGATGCCCAGGAAGCACAGCAGGAAGCACCAGGGGTGAGGTGGGCTGTATGAAGAGGTGAGGGAAGTGCAGCCTGGAGGACAGACCCAAGATCTGAGGAGCAGGGAAAAGCCTCCCAGCCCTGCTGGCAGAAGTCTCCTTAAAGACTGACCCAAACACTCCAACAGGCCCTCTCAGACTGCTGTGTTTTCACCAGTCTCTAGGTTTACTCCAGTGATGTCCTCAAGACAGAACTCATACATGTGAACCTCCTCTACCAGCTCTGTTGCAGCTTTTCATGTTTTTACAGGGTGAGCTCATTATGGATAATTATCTTCAGATGGATAATTAGCTTCAGATCACTGCAGAAATAAAGAGCTACCAGAGTTGGCCTGTGTATCACAAACTATTTACCACCTATAATTTCACACCAAGAGGAATTATATAACCTTGAATGTACAACATTTGAACATATATTAGGCAGATTGGCTGGGCTGAAGGCTAAAATTACAACATGCTGCACATAGCACAAGGCAGCCGGGATGGCAACAGTAACCTCACAGATTGGGGTGAAAGTTCCCTCCTTGCTTTGCAGCACAGCTCTCAGCACAATGCTCTTTGTGAACCTCGGGAGAGCGCACATCCACAGCAGCACCAGCATCCAGGGCTAACAAACATCCAGGAGAGACACACACACTTGGTTCAAACCAACTCTGCAACTCCAAACAGGCATCTGTGCTGCCAGCCTATGGCACAGGCTTCTTTTTAATTATACTTTGCGAATTTTACAGAAGTGTGTCATTCCTATGGAAAAACCAATCTGCAGTAATAACTCGACACTGGCATTGGAAATACTAAGTATGAAATCCAATTAATTTATGACTAACTCTCTGCCCTCTTGGGGCACGGCACGTTCCCAGCAAAATGCCATCTGCTGCAGCTACCCTGTCTGCACAGGGAGCACCAGGCACACTGGGGCTTGGCCTGCTCTAGCAAAACCCATCAGATACTCTTTTCTGTATTAATTAAGAGGCAAAAGACACCAAAGATCCTCTGAAATAACCTTCCTGTTCTTTCGAATGCATAAAAATAGACTACTCATTTAGCAATTTAGGTAAACAGCTTGTTATGAAAAGTCAACAGGGAATAAGCCTTCATGATTTCATTTCTTGTTCATTTCCTGTCTAAATAAATAAACATGAACTCAAGTGACACAGATTCCATTAAATTTTCATACAGATTCTTGAATTATTTCTTTCATACTTTTTTGAATAATTTAATCTCCTCCTTTCTGTCAAAGACAACATATTAACAAACATGGCTGGGGAGAGCAAGGTATTTCAAAGGTAAAAAAAGCAGTTGAAAACTTCTATTTAGGATTTAATCTAAGCAATGATCAATTTTGATTCAAAGAAATGTAGGAAAGTTTGAGGGAATATTTTGTTTTGACAAACTGCACTTCTACATGACTTTGAGAACAGAAACACAAATAGCATAATCTTACATGATTACTAAATTCTGTTGCTAATATTCCTTGTTAAACAATATTCTGCCATAATTTCAATCCTGACCTCTGCAGCATAGCTTTGCACGAGCCTGGGAGCAGAAATACATCTCTGACATTGGCAAATCCTCATAAATCACGAGAACCACAGTAAATGCTGCTTGTCCTGGCTGCACACAGAACACTGCAGGCTCTCCCTCTGTCCCAGCCCAGGCTCAGGAATCAGCTGCTGCAGTGAGGTGTAATCACGGCTCTGATTCTTCCCTCCTCAGACTTCACCAAACTACTTTTATTCCTCAACTGGCAGCTCAAGAAGCAAAAGAATGGCAGTTTCAAAATGACTGGAATAACAGCATTGGAGACATTCTTAGATGTATTTCCCTACATCCTGTTTAGAGAACCTGACGGACTCTCAGTGACTTTCCCAAAAAACCTTAGCAGTCACCCTTCCTTCATCTCACATCTAGGTTCTAATCCCACATACACAATTTCCAGAGCTTTCTGGTCACACGCTACAGCTTGCAAGGCCCTGCTGAGTTCTTAGCACTTTCTGTTTAAATGAAGATAAAAAGCAGAAACACTGAGGGAAGTATCTCTATAGCTCGTGCTTGTGCAGCCAAGAGACGTGTCCTCTATACCTGGTAGAGCGGCATGAGCTTCCCAGCCTGGTGCCAAGGACAGCAGCTGTGAAAGGGAGCCAGGGGCACCATGACTTGGATTTTAGGCACAGGGAGAACAATTAGGGACAAGAGCTATGGATAGCAGGGACCATCACCCTTCTGGAAACCGCTCTGGTCCTATTCAAAACGAGAGAGGCTTCCCAAAATGTCAAGCAGTAACCTTTAGGGAAGGCAGCTGCTGTTCAGTCAGATATATGTTGTTTTAGACCTTCTTCAATGACTGACTGTGAATTCTGCTTCTTGCTCTGAAAAAAGGAAACAGCATCTTTTGTTTGCTTGCCCCTGAAAGGCAGAGGAAGTTGAAGACTTTATTTATTCACCCCTAAGACATGGGAACTTACAGACCATTGTCACTTCCCAAAGAGCTTTTGTTTTCATTTTCCTCCTCAGCCTATGTGGGTTCTGTCTGCCTTACAGCTTTTTCACAGAGAGCTTGCTACCAGCCTGGGACATCTGTGACTTGCTTGCACATGGCTGTCAGTTGAAGGGAGGTTCTTTGTAGCTGCATGCAAATAATCATGCTGTTTGATGGCAGAAATTGCTCCAGTTTTGATCAAAAAGCCTTACCACTAGATTTGTTTTCCACCTTTTTGATTAGAAGGTGTATTATTTCAGACCACTTTTGAAGTCTGTTACATCAGTAGGATGATGGATAGCAAGAAGGAAAGCTGATGGAACTGGTCACGAATCAGAAGCTGGCCAACACAACAGAGCACATGGACTCTGCTGAAGTCGGCACTCTATTACATTTCTGCCTTTGGGAGATTATTTTGCTGTTGGATTTCATGACAAAACGCAACCCTTAGGAGAAGAGGGCTCCTTAAGAACACAGAAACACAAAGGTTATTGAGGGTCAAGCACACAAACAGCTATCTCAAAGGTAGCCCAGCTCCACTGGGCTCCATCAGACTAAGGACCTATCCAGAATATTAGTAAAAAATCCGAAACTGTGTCATGGCTGCTAATTCCAAGAAAATGAGACTTAGATTTCACATGGGGCTTTTTCATCACGTCTCTCAGTTTTGTTTTGGCCTAGAGCACAGACAGCAGCCCTCAGTTTAAAGAAAGTGAATGATGGAAAGACTTTCACATATAGGGAACTGTTTTGCACAGGGATCCTAAAAAGAGAAAAGGCCTTTTTGGTCTCTGTGTTGCTGCTAAGGCCACCAGTATTGCTGGTGAGTACACAGTTGCACAGACACTTAGAGATGTTCCTACCAAGAGCAAGTGCAAGCTGTGAGAGTTCCTCACCTAACCCCAGAGAGAACTGAATTCCCGAAAGGGGCTTCTTGGGCCAAACATTGAACTGGCTCTCTGGCACTGCCTGTCCTCACTCCCGTGAGCTGCACTGAGCAGCAGTCTTGCTGGGCTGTGCTGGGCTGCAGAGCTGCAGGAATGCTGCAGACACAGAAGGCTTGTGCTCAGGGTGGGGAGAGTGGCTCAGCTATGCTGTTCTCTACAGGTTACTTGGATACAAAGATCCATGTTGTAACTCACTGCAGTTAAATAGAGGGCTAATGGCAGATAGTTTCACTTGAACTTCAAGAAAGGCACCGCCTATATGTCAATTTGGAATTGGTGTAATGAGCCAACAACATTCTGAATTACAATAAAAGCAAATTAAGGAATGAGACCTACTGGAGACTTAATTGGTCTCAAGTGCACAGTTAGATTCCTAAAATAATAGCTGCAATCCAGCATAATAAATATGACTTGCTTGAAAACAAAAATGAGTTTAACTGTAGATTGCAGTTAATTTTCATTCCCATGAGAAACTGCAAGATATTTCTTCTTGGAGTAACTTCTCAGGAAGGCACACCAATGGTGTATCCAAAACCACATAGAGTGGGTCTAGGATTACCCAGTTCTGCTTTTTTCCTTCCAGGCTTACCAATGCTGAGGCCCTCAGGTACCATCAGGCAGATTTTCTGTGAGTTATTGCATGTGCTCACAAATGCTGGCACTTTGACACTGGGCAGAGGCAGGTCCTCTGAGGCAGAATTGGGCATGACTGGCTGCAGAGGCCAAGGGCAGAGCTGTACCACGGGACAGCAGCCAGCAGGGACATGGCACAAGGCCAAAGGGCTGCCAGAGCATCTGTAGAGGCAGAAAAGGAAGAGCTGCCAGCAAGCATTGACTGTGAACTGGGGGATGGCCCAGCAAGCTTGGAAAGGGGTTATGACCAGGGAGGAAGAAGGAAAAGGGAGTAGGAGGTGGAGGGTTAACATGTAGCAATGTATAACAACTTCCTATACTTAAAAAAATTAAACCTATTTTAACATATTAAACATATTTAAATAGGCAAATATGTTTCTAATATGTTTCTGTGTACCTACACAGTGAGGATCTGGTTCTATCCCAGCACTCTCTGAGGGGCATGGGTGATTCAGGCTGACTGTGAGAAGGAGCACATGGCACAATGTTACAAGGAAATGGCTGTTTTTACTCTTTTCCAGCATAGAGCAACCAAATACTTGAAAGCAAGTTTTTATCTGGAAAATTAATAACATACTGCTACTGCCTCATACAAGATCTTCTTTTAAACTTCCATCTTATTGACTGCACACACGTGCATGTGCACATTAATTACAGGATTGCCTGTTGACATTGCTACTACCTCACAACACAAGGACTGCCACTTTCCTCCCAGAAAACTCTTCAGGCTGTAACCTTGACTCTGCTTTGTAGACTCATGAAAACTGCCAGATCAGCCTTGCAGAGACATGTCAGGAACCACCATGCAGAGCCATGTAGGGCAGCAGTGGACAACTCATTCTGCTCAGTACTCATTGTCCATACTTGTTCTCTCTCCCTGCAGCCAGTGGTGGGAATGGCTCAAGCCAGCTAAAGGCAGTCCCCAGTGGACCTCAGAAGGCACCAAAACAATCAAAGTGTGCCCAGAAAAGGGTGACTGTCTGCTGCGAAAAGACTGTCCAAGTAGTTAAAAGGGTTGGTTCTCAACTGCCTTGTCAAATATTTCATCTTTGGAAACAGTGTCATGGGTAAACATTAGTACACAGAAGAAGACCCTGCAGAAGCAAGTGATGAAGTTCTGAAAAAGTTTCAAAACAAAGACCCCTTCATTTGCATCCCTGTCATCTCCTCTGCCAGGGCTGTGGCAGTAAAAAGGAAGGGCAAGGAAGTGGCAGTAGAAAAGGTTTCCATTCTTGCAGAGAGATCTGGCTGAGGCACAAGGAAAGAGGGGACAAATTCTTTCACTGAAAGTTTTGCCAATTTCTCCAATGGAAACTCGTCCTTTTCCAGCAGTCAACTCTCTGCAGGTGCACAAAGAATTAAGGTGGGCTTAAAAGAACAGCAGACAGCTGGGAGGAAAGCTTTGTTGTCAGCTAAGCCCCAGATCCTTATGCAGATGGTCTCCAGTCCCCACAGAGGCAGAATAGGGTGGAGAAGCAATGTTCTCAAAGGACAGAAATGGGTTCTTCTCCAGGCAGAACATTTTAGGGAATGATTTCCTATGGTTATCAACAGTCAAAATAAAAATCAAGCCAAGTTACCTACTGACTCTTGTGTGTCTTGTAACTCTTTTCCCAACACCTGGCTGGGTGTCACAGAGGAATCCATGTTTGATGCCGTTGTTTACTTAATGCTATTCTTGTGTCTTATCTGTTTCGATATCTCTGCCGAAGTCCCTGGACATTTTTTTTATTTCCTGGATTATGCTGATGTTCCAAAGAAAAATCCCAAAGAACTGATGAAAATACAGTTTCGCAATGTTTCATTATTTATGGATAAGATTTGTCACTGGATTCTGATGCGTATTTTCCAAATTACATTCACTCCCACAAATTAAAAGTTATTTCAAGTAAAAACAGGACTCAGTAAAATGTTAAGAAGAAAATAATTTGTAATTTAGAAATAGTATTTGTACTTCAGTGATAAAGTGCCCACTTGCATGTGATAATTCAGGTCAGCCAGCAAAGAATTTTTGTAATAGACATAAAAAGGGAGTTTCAGGCAGACAAATGCCAAAAATAATTCTGATACATCTAATAAAAATTCCCCTAGGACAGCTGTACAGATTATCACACTCGGCTGTACTGCATGGGAAAGTACAATTATCAAAATGCCAAAAGCTTGAACTGATTATTTTTTTCTTAGTTTATGGAAATTCGCATCAGCAGATAATGTTTTCGGCATGCTGGGATTTAACAATAACATTTGGTTTTATGATTCACATGTACTGTAAAACACAGATGTTTTAAAAAGGCATTATGTGCAGAGTTGTTCAGAAAGTAAAGTTTACATTGCTCCAGGGTTCTCAATGCATTTGATAAGTGTGGCAGTGACCCTGTGTCCCAAGCATGTCCTAACGTGGCGATTCCTCACCATCTGAATTCATGATGTATTTGTGCAGGTCATGTCCATCTCTCATGTGGGACTGAAATGCTGACCCAGAACATTTCTGTGCACTAATAAGACCGTGGCCCAGTGCCAAGCTGTTTTCTCTGCTGTCCTTCAGCACAGTAACGTGATGATTATTAATCCTGACTAGGCAGTGCTGAGAGGTCCCACTCACACTGAGTGTTGTATAACAGTGTGGTAAACAGCTGAGTAGTGCCAGGGAAGGCAGTCACCATCTTAACAAACCAGCAAGGCCAAGGAATTTGCCCTGCTAAGCAAGCGTAGGAGGAGCCCAAATGAGGAGATGAGGACAGTCTCTATGGGCTCTGTGAGCCACTAAGTTAGAGAGGTTAAATCCCATTCCTGTAACCCTTAATCAGCTGAGTACAAATCACCAGGACTGCATGGCACCCTCCCTGTCCTTGAAGGAGCCAGAATGCACAACTGCTGGCCAAGTCCCCACCTCTCCTCACAGTCTGGGTGACCAAGCATGGGGGATTTGCCAGTACTCCAGTTCTAACGGAGACCCTGGCAACTAAACCCCAGTAATGATCAGTCTGAGTTCTTTTGCAAAGCTGTAATGACAGACATTTGGCCTAAGTTTGCTTTTCATGTACAAGTCAGGCACATTACTTTGAAACTGTTCTCTTATCGTTCCCCTTCTTCTTTTGCACTTACCATTGATGTTTACAGCTGGCAGCACGATAGACATCTTTGGCCTCCTGGTCTTGTTATGTGTGGTGGCTGGCAGTAGCAGGTGGTCCTGGAAAACAGCAGCAAAGATGTGTTAAATCTACTCTCAAAGTAGAGAGCTGGGAAAATGCCTTTCCACTCTCTCTTACTGGCACTGAACTGTTTAAAACAGCTCAGAAAATTCATATTGTTGAGGGAGTCTTCCAAAAGTCACAGCAATTGTTCATGCTGTGTAACCAAGAAGAAACCCCTACTGCATGCAGCAGAATATGAAAAAGCCTTGATCATGTGGAAAGATATGTAAACTACTATTAAGCCCTCATTCAACAGAATGCTTATGTGTATGATTAACGTAATTTAACTTGACTTCGATGATATTTAAACATGTGTTTAAGGACCTAGCTGAATTGAAGCTTTTACTTGCACAGCTGTTTACTTTCCATGTAAGTCGCCTTGCTGTCTCTGTGAAGCTCTATACCACATGCCTCGTGCAGCAGGACTGCACTGCTCAGAGCTCAGCTGGGGTGTGAAACACGAGCTCTGCTGACACCACCTTCCAGGGAAGTTGGATGGTGAAGCTGTGCTTTAGTATCTGATCTCTCCTGGGGGCTGCTCTAAGGCAGCAGTGACTGCCTGGCTCTGACAGTGGAAGTTGCATCTTCAGGAAAAGCTCTGGATACAGACCTGGCCTGCAAGGAGAAACACAGCCTTTCTTCACGGTTCTTTTGCTGTTGCTGAGCTCAAGCTGCTCAACTTGCAGCCTGGAAAAATATGGTTCTTCCCTTATCAACGGAACTTAAAACCTCTGGTCCACGTATCTCCCATATTATTAAGCCAGTTTGATGCTCTCCTTTCATGCTTTCCTATGCTTTTCCCATACAAACACCTCATACTTTTGGCCAAGGTTATCTTTTTGGCACACTGAATTAGACTTCCTTCAGGATACATTAATTTATTAATGTCAGGGTAACCGCAATTTTGCCATTTTAAAATATAAACACTACAGTGTTATATATAAGCTTTAGGGAACTGAGTTACACACAAAGTTAGGTGTTAAATATATCAAGATATTCTGTAGATACATTGCATAAATATCACCTTCTTTCTCTTTTTTTCCTATCAAAAATTTCCCTCCCCCTAAACACCAAATGACTGACCATGAGAAGAAAACATTACTTAAATAAATGTCTGCAAAAAACATCTTGGTAACCAAAATTATAAAACCACTCTGGTATATTCTCAGATCACACATGTAATTCTCATTTCGCTTTTGAACCGCTTAAGATTAAGACAACATTCACTAAGACAATGAACCTTACATAAAAACTCTTCTTGAAATCCAATGTTCCCAAAGGAACAGGCCTAAGATAAGATGTCCATTAAATTACATTTTCTAACAATGTGCTTGCCACAATTTGATGACTATTTTTAGCAGACCTTAAAAAATGCTTATATTGTTTTTTTCTTTTTCAATGCTTCTGAGAGTCCATCATTACCTACCAAACCACAAGTACTGCACAGATGATCACCTGAGAGTCATTACAAGTAGCAACTGCTTTTTACTACCCTATCTGAAGACTGGTGCATTAATTTATGCTGCCTTATAATGGCACCTTTATTTACTGTATGTATAAATTGTATTAAGAGCTATCACAAGGACTTTACAGTTGCATTCAAGTGTGCTTTGGAGTTGCTGCACAACCTCCCAGTGATTCAACACCAACTCTGGAGAAAACGGACAAAGAAAAAGCTATAAACCCAGATTGCCACCAGAAGCTAATGTGCAAGATGCACACATTGTCTGGAAACTGCCCATCTACAGAGAGACATTTCATAATCTGGAATTGGTGAAATTTATCCATCTCTCTAATTATCTTTATCTTTCATATCCCTTGGCAATCAGTGCAAACTTGCAAAGTTACTTAACTACCCTCATTCTTCACTGAAGTCAAAGGGTATGCTGTAAAATATCAGATATTCTGACCAGTTAGCCAACCACAACATTCTCAAGCCCAGAAGTTTTCAAGAAGTCCAAACCTTTTATTTGAAAGCAATACATAATTAATTCTATGCCATAGAAATGTGTGTGCAGATTAGTGATTTGGAAGATATCAGTCATTTAGAAGCACTGTTTGAATGCATTTCTAAAAGGTCCTGTGCTGTTTTGAAGGATGCTGAATTGCATCCCAGAGGGGGCTATGACACTCATCCCTAATTTTAAACAGTAGACAAAAAAAAACCAAACCCAAACCTAAATTAAAATACTGTTTGTGATATTAACACATGGTATAAAACTGAAAATGAATAAAAGCAAATTTTGCAAGTCAGCATCTGGCTCAGGAGCATGAATGTCAACCAGAGGCAGAATAAATCAGAAATATTACCCAACAACAGATGGCTTTAGCTTGGAGCAGGAGCTGCACTTAGATGACAGTTTAAACAGATGAAGCAAACCTGAGACTGCTGGTTCAACGACTGGAAAAATATCGGCCTGGAAAGAATATTTCAAACAAGACCCTTGCTTCAGCATTCTCATTTTGCTTTTGATCATCTCTGCAGTTCTGTGATACTAAAGCCAGATGAGATGGACAGATAGAAAAATATAGACACAGATACTAAAAATCTAGCCATGAACATGTTACCTTAATTTAGTACGTCTCAACAACCCATGGAACTGCAATAAGGATTCTGAGGTTTCTTGCATATCAGATCAGTGTTATCAGAGCTCCAGCAGGGATAAAGCTTTAGAGCCTCATGTATCTCTAACCCTACAGCCAAATGGCAATGGAAATCCTGTTCCACTGTGCTACAATATTCCAAAAGTCCTGCTGCTCCTGCAGCTTTGGCCTCAGTCTCATGATGTGCGGTTTGGTACCCAAAGTCCCTCCTACCTAGATGCATGAAAATATGGAGAGATTTTAGCTTTCATCTTCATTTTTTCGTTAAAAAATCGGTTTTAACTCTCATAGTTTTAAGGACGTAAACAAAACATCATCACTGCATACCATGAGGTTTCATTAAACAGAGAAAAAAATGTTAGGCATGGGTCTTTTTGATATAATTTTGTTTCTTAAATTATCATCACTTCTAAGCTCGACTCTTGGATTTAAATTAACAAAACTGGCAATATTGTTTGTTTTGGCTTTTGCAATGCATATCCTATCAGCCACAGCACCGCCCACGGAGCAGTCCTGCACCTCCTCCATTCCTGCTTCATTGTGTGGCAGAAACACATAGGAATTAATCCTCGCAGTATGTCCATGTTGGAGGAAAATATTCCAGGGAATGTTTGGAGGAGAGGTGCATGCATTTGAGGGAAGCCCACGTGACATGGGACTCAAAGGCGTGGATTTCCAGCCCTGCAAGGCTCTGCACTCTCAGCATGAGCTGTCTTTTCTCCTCTCCCAGGGGTTTCTCTCTGTCAAATCAATTCCCCCAGATTTTTCTTACCTTCTTAGCTGTTGTGCTTAGGTATGGGTAAGTATTTTTCAAAAGGCTTTTCTGAGGTCTTAATTAAGGACACTTGATTGAGATGTGCTTTGTTAGAGCATATTTAGCACATCTGCCTGTGTGAACACTGCTGGTCATGCTGCCTCAGACCCTTCCCGGTGGCTTGGTGCATGTACCCTGCAAAGTACAGATGTGATCGATGTGGGAGCCAAGGCTCCAGGAAGCCAGCCCCCACCCCACTTCCCACAAGACTTTGTCAAGATGTCCCAATGAGCCCTGCTCTTCATTAAGAGCTCCATCTCTGACAAACCAAGGATAACTTTTTGCAAAAACAAGCGACATTTGTTGCTTTACAGCAATAAAAGCCCTGAGGAGACTGGATTAAAATACCAAAGGAAAATTTTAATGTGGTTTTCTGGTAATTTGCCTTGATGAGAAGATTTGATCTTTATCATGGCCCTGGAGACCAGCTCTGCACTAGAATATTGCAACAAAGGCAGCTGCCAGAGCAAAGGGGGCAACAGAAACCAGGCATGCCAAAGGACACTTTGTCACTCAGTCCAGCAGCTTCCCAAGGCTTCTTACAGCAAATAAACACTGGAGCTGGGCATTTTTTTCATCTCTGTTTATGACTAAGAAGTCTCCCTGGGAACTGTGTGCCTCAACCTCTTCCAGCCTGAATCTTCCCGCTGTGATTCCAAGACTAAATTACAGCTGCTGCTGATCCAAGCTGACATGATGCCTTAGGTTTTAGCTTTTATATTTTTTAGATTCTGCTTTAGTGTGTAGTATCTTTTAGTACTGCTTTAGTGTGCAGTTCTGAGCTTCCTATTAAGGGATGGTAAGCCCTCTTCATAGACTAGCTACACAAAACAATTCCTTTCCTAGCTTGGGACTAAGGACAACCACCCAAATTTCAGGCCCAAGAGCATAAACAACATGGACTGAAGAGAGAAAAACAAGATGGATGTGACTTCATAACCTAAAGCTATAATTGGACAATTCCAATAACTCAAATATACTAATGGACCAGAACTTATAAAAGTGAGAGACCCCGTGACTGGTCGTCTATTTTGTGACCATTTTGGGTTCATCTTGGGCTCTTGTACTGCCCAAGGTGTATCCACTGAGGCCTTTTACTAAATAACTACTTTATTCTTTAACTCCATCTAGCCTCTGTTCTAGGTCAGCCTTCACAAGGCATCAGAGGAGCTCCCCACATCCCAGGGAGGGGCTGTTTTTCTTTAATGGCACAACTTTTAGCAGTGTTCAACACTTCTTGACAGCTTAAAACCTTATCCGTTCACTATATGACCATACCTAGTGAGCAATCTCAAGATGAAGCAGATAGAAAGCAAGTGCTTTTTTGATCATACAAAAATTGTGCATCAAATCCATGCACTGTCTTTTGACCCTATTTTTTCTGAACATCTTCAGGGATTTTGAGTCTGACATGACACTGGACCTTCTTAACAGGTATACTTTTGTAGTGGTTTGGTTTGCCAATTCTGAATTTCCCCAATTTGCATCAATCTGAATTTTTCCCGGCCAAATGCACCACTAAATGTGGTGGGTTTTCTCGTGCTGGTTAATCACCAAAGCACTCTCCTGCTGTAAAATAGGATCAACTAGGAGAAAAGCAAAGCAGGCTCAAAACTTCAAGAGAAAGTTTATTAACAGTAACTAAAAGAAAGAAGAGAAAAGAAAGAAAAACCAAAACCCCTCAGACCCTTCTCCTCCCTCCACAAACATTTCCTTCCCATTTGTCAATGTAAAGAAATAACACTCAACAATCCCAATCAGTCCATCATTTTTGAAATAGTCTTTTCTCAATTCTCTCTCAGGGAGAGGAGTCCCTCTTGTTCATGTTATGGAAAAGCTTCTCCACAAGAGAAAAGAAAAGTTCTCTTGTGTCTCTCAATGTCCCCACAAGCAACCCGCCC
>VWZP01010286.1:30647-100433 GCA_013396995.1 Dicaeum eximium | reverse complement strand
GGCCATTGTTCACAAGGCCTTGGCCGCCACCGATGGGGGGGGGAGGGGGGGAAAGTCTCAACAAACCCGGCCTGCCGCTTTCCACCCTTCCCCCGCTGTCCTGCCGCCACCTCCGATGAAATGAGGGTGGGGGAGGGCCGTCCCGCAGCCGCCGGCTTGGCCGGGCCTGGGGCAGGGGCCCAGCCCCACCCAGGCCCGGGCAAGAGCTCTCACCTCTGTGCTCTCTGCCTGGAAAAGAGGAAGCTCCTCCTTCTTCCTCCTGAATTCTTCACTTGGGATCTCACTGAGCCGCCCAGCTTCTTACCATTTCCGGGTAAGCCTCAAACCATGACAGCTTTTGATAATACAAGAATGTGCAACAAAAATGTGCTCTCCCAGGCCCAAAATACTGCATGCCACTTCAGAGACTGATTCAGAGTACAAATACTCCAAGGAGCTAGACTTCTTAAACTCCTGGGTTGACAGAGTGCCTGAGTCAGCTTTTTTTTCCACAAACCACAGATTTCCACAAACGACACTTTTTCAAAATTTCCGGGTCATTGTTTCAGGCTTTTTGCTGCCACCAGACATGAGATGTGTCTGTCTTGTTCTCCAACAAAGGCCACTGACCTGGCCCTGAGCAGCATCCCAGCCTTTGGCACACAACTCCTGGCCAAGAAATGGTATCTGAGAACTTAATTCTCGGGAGTCCAGGGCTGGATGTCAGCAGCTCTCTGAACAGAAAAGGAGGCTGTTCCCCAGGGAAGAGAACTCACCAATGCGCACTCAGAGCCAAACGGCTGATCCTCATCTACCCCAGCAATTCCCAACAATGCAAAGCACAGAGCACAGATCAGGATGTAAATGGGAGTCAGGCCTTGGCATTTCTGGTTTACTCTGGCAGTTCAAAAAGGATGTGTATGAAAGTTTACAAATTTGTAGAGGAAATGGCTGTATAATTTCATTATTGATTCATTTGGGGGATGGCAACCATATGGTGCCCTGAGGTTACACCAAACTGGATGCAGCACTGGTCCATCTGAAAATGCCAGAAGTTCCTGAAACACTGCCTTCACCATCAGTGGATGTTAAATAGGGCACAAATGCAGAGGGGAGGGTGCCTCTGGAAACATTTCTGACCCTTATTATCTGAAAAGCATGGGGATGGTTTTGAGAATAGAAAAAAAAAGAGAGGAAACCAATTAAAACCTCTGCACAAACTGTGACTCATAGCCATTACTCTTGCTCATCATACCAGGAACTTAGTAAAGCTGATTTGTTTTTCAAGTTGGTTGAAAAACAACTTCTGAGTTTTTTTGGTTGGCTGGTTTCTGAGGTTTTTTTTAAAGGTAGACCTTAGAAATCCAAGGAGATTTACTTACTTCATCATGGATCCTTACAGGGAATCGACAACATGAAGAGTGTGGGACCAGGGGAAAAATGGGATAATGACTGCAAGGAACCCACAGAAAACCCACAATAAAATTTCACAAGGTATCAGCCTCTCTGCAGCCCACCCTGAGAGCAGCTTTACCACTTTGAGTTTAACAATGCTATTTAATTCAATTTGAAATGTTACCAGTTCTACCTATGTTAACCTTGATGTTAGCCAGCACACATTAACACAGTTTGAGTCTGCAGCACATTTAAAGAAGAGAGTTTGTAATTGAGAATTCAACCCCTAATCATAGCATCTAATTACTTTTCTAGGTTTTAAGCCTGTTTTGAGGGATGGGGAGAAGATTGTCCCAGAACAAGAAAGCTCCAAAAAAGTAGTGGGAATAGAGATTTTCTGCTTTCATTTTTGCCAGAATTGTTCCTTTTCACCCCAGTGCTGCTTCAATCCCAGTGTTTCTGTGCACAGGTGGTTTTTACAGCCTATTCTTTGCACACAGTGATGGAATGAAATTATGAGATATGATTTTTATTTAAGTGTTTTACCAGAAGTAGCTCGATCCTACAGTCAGTAAAATGTCCTCTAGTGTAAGATTACACCTTTCTGCCATTCCCAGACAAATTTTCATAAATAAAACCTAACTACACTTTGGAACAGCTTCTAGTCACTGTCCCTGCAGAAGAAAGAGTTGCTATCCAGTTTAGTTTCCACATGAGAGACCTTTTAATTAAGAAGTCTTTAGTGCCTTTCACTATAAATTGTGCTACTGCCAGATGTGATATGGCCTGGACTCCAAAACCAAACTACCTGGAAAGCACCTCACTGTGAGTCAGAGAGCCTTGTGAAAATTCCAGAGACCTCAGAGGAATGGAAAATTCACTCTGTCACAAGCTTCCTTTGGAGGAGTTTCCCCCCCTCTCTTCAAAGGCAGCACTGCTGCTTGTCCACGAGCAGGGCTCAGTTTTGGAGAGTTTTCTTCATGTAAAGGAGAACCAGCAGCAAAGGATCTCTCCTGGATTAAGAACCAGAAAGGTTATGGAGACTACTAAGGATAACAGAGTCCTGCTGGAAACTGTGTCCTTTGCAGTTCACAAACATGCAAAGCATTGTGGAGGTGCACAAAAGGCAGCTGTAAAGCAGGTGTATAGAAAGGTGAAAAATATTGATATACTGTTCAGTTTTTCTATTTTCATGGTTTATAATCCCTTTGTTCAACATGCGAGGCTGAAGAGGACAAATTATGCCTTAAGGTAACACTGAAATATGCTAGTAATCAGGTTTCTATAGACTTTACCCAGTGGCCTCTTAGAAGGCACCAGGTCTCCCTCCAGGAAGTGGAACACAACCACACTTCTAAAGACAGGCTCATTAACCTTCTGTCCTACTGAAACATCTATCTTCACCCTGTTAAAGTGACACCAGAGCAGCAAAATTTACCAGCTTCTCTCAAGCTTCCTGTTCCTCTACAAATTTCTCATTCTGGAATTATCCAAGATGAACCTGCCTCATTTCTATCCAAGCTATTTCAGTATCATTTTTGACTTGAAAGACATCCAAAATAAGAGGCACTAAATACCATCATCCTTGCCCTGTGGATATGGAATGCCCCAGGAAATCATAGTTTACAGAAGCTTGAATGGGGCACACCAATGCCAGTCCAATTGCAAAGGAGAACGAGGTGAACTAATCCCATTTGGACTATTTCTCTCATAAATGTATTTTTCCTTGTAGTTTTGTCCTTTTTTATTTGAATAGGAAGGAAAAAGATGTTATGAACGTGGAGGGCACAGGACAGAGACTGGACAGAAATCCTGCCAATTAAACTTGTCTGCAGAACTGCTCTGCAGGGCCAAAAGCAAAGAACAATGCATGCATTTGCTATGATGTAATTTTGGTTTGGCAGCAGATTAAAAAAAAATCCTAAACGTGGAGTAGGAGGATGTGAGGGACAGAATTCTATGTTTAAGCGAACAGTTTTGGTTAAAATCGTATAGGAAGGTTCTAAAGCACTCTTGAAAATGCTTTGATAACTTTTGTGTGTGTTATTTGTGGAAATTATCTGAGTTTCAAAACAAACTGGAAAAGGTATGTCTAGCTGACTTAGTTCTGTGCCTCTGTGAAGGAAAAAGAATCCCAGCTTGTACTGGTGGAAAAGTTTCTCCATTATGTTTGATAAGGATCAGGTTTTCTTCGAAAGGCTCTCTCAATCTAACCAGTATCATAAAATTACAAATGTTTGCTTCAAATTATTTGAAAATTATGTTTCTCTGCCATTTTCTGTCCTTCCCAGGGGCTATAGAAGCACAGAAATACAGTTCATCTGTAACTCCCAGCTGAGTCTGTCAACTGTCTTTGCAGATTTTACAAAGTTGTAAGACCCAAAAGGAATTGTTTTATTACTATTACCCATGAAAAGAAATACCCCTCCTTCTATAATTCACTGCAGCAGAGCTCTATTTTGTATAGCATCTGCAGGCTATTAGCTTTGCAACTGCAATCTGTAATTGCAAAAACATGTAATTTAGGTAGGGCATGTGAATCCAGTCCAGTAAAACCAAAAAGTATATAATCCAGATTCTTTGCTTCTCTCACAAAACATTAACCAAAAGTTTCTATACTTGTCAGCACAACCTCAGGTCTTCTACAGAAGATGAATCCTGGATTCCCAGAATTACTGCTCAGCTGGAGACTGCCCAAAAAGCACACACAACCCCAGCTGTAGAGGGGAATGCTCCTATCAGCAAACACCTTTTTTCTGCTGTTCTGCCTTCTGCAGCCCAGCCACACAGGCACAGAGCTAGCCAATGCACAAAGAAGGTGCAGTTCCATGGGCCCACTCTTTGGAGGGGAGCGTGATCTCTTCAGATCACATTCCCATGAAACAGAAGCTGCATGGCTAAAAATAAATTGATGCCCGGCTTCCTCCAAATGCTGGCTCAACGTAACACTGCAATTCCAAATCCATTTGCTAATACAGCTGTCCTCTGCTTTCTCTTCCAGCCGACTTCAAAGTGAAGTACTAGAACACTTTGATCTCGCTTTGTAGTGAGATCTCTGTCCTGCGAGCTCTTCAAAACCCACTTGACAATGCCACAGCTAACTCACTGTCAGCAACAGCCTTCCTCCACACAGGAGGCTGGACCAGAGGGCTCTTCTAAGCAGCATTTCTGGATCCATAAGAACCTAGGCTCAAATTTTCAAGTTTGTCAAGATCACAGTTCTACCTTGTTTTTTCTGTGACTTGCTGACCTCTCATGAAAAGACTGTATGAGAAAGATGTTGATAGCAATCACAGTTACAAAGATATCAAAGACAGCAATCAGGGTTAAATACACATGAGAAACGTTCAGGAATAGCTACACAAGCCTAGGAAAAGTCACACAGCCTGTGACTGAATGCTCTTCTGGCACAACAATTTCACTTCAAAGCAGGAGAAAGGATGCTTTCTTACAGAGCAAAAATGCCTACACATGGAGGCAGCTGGGGATTCAAGAGAACTTTAAAATCCTAATCAGAAACAACTGTTAAGTAGAGTCAAGACTTCAATCTTTTTTAAATCAAGGCAATTAATTTGATCACAGTGTGTTCAGTCCTACAACACAAATGGCACAAGAGCCGGCTCTAATATGAAATTACTGTCTTCTTGCCTTCTGCAGGACCAAAAAGAATTTAAACCTCCCATTCAAGCTCCACACTATGTAAGACAGCCGCAAGCCAAGAAGTAGATCACCTGCAGTTGTCAATGCAGCAGACTCAGCATCTCAGACCGCTCAGCTAAGGAAGCTGAAACAGTCAGAATTTGGACACAAGATGTAGGATTCAGTCTGAAGAGTAACTTTTATTCAGCAGATCCAAACATGTTCCCATGCAAAGAAAAATTATATATATTACTGGTGCACAGGTGAATATACGTTTAAAGCATTGGATAAAAATACTACTAGACTGCAAAGCTTAATTTTACAGAAGCTGTTAATTATTTTAAAAAGTGTGCACAATAGACCCATTTGGCACAACAGGACCCAACTGTTCATTAGCCCAAAATCTGAGCACACACAGATGCATTCGTAACTTGAACATGTGGGATTTACCTTAAAATATGTTTTAGTGCCTGCAAAAAGAGCATAAATGTCTTTATCAGCCAGGATATCATGTACTGGATTCAGATCTGGTGTGAGGGAACAAAATTACAACTGCAGCTTACATCTCAAAGTCACTGTGACTTTCTCCCTTTCCTGACCCATCCACTCTTCTGTGATTGTTGTCAACTTGCTGGAAATATATTCACTGGCAGAGGTAAACAAACAAATTGAAAGCAAGGCTAATGGCAAGAGAGAATAAAGTAAGTCTAAATTAAACTCAGATCAAACCCAGTGAGAGCCAAACTCAGGGTACTCCTCTCTCCTCTTCCTGCTGGGACAGCCCCAGCTTGCTGCTGCTTGCCCTTGAGTGCCTGTCCTGGTTTCAACTAGGAGAGAGTTATTTTTCTTCTTAGCAGCTGGCACAGTGCCTGTTTTGAATTTATGTTGATAACACACCAAATTTTTGGCTGTTGTTGAGAGCTTACCCCAAATCAAGGACTTCTGGCTCTCCCATGCTCTGCCAGTGAGCAGGTGCACTGCTGGGAGCCTGTACAGCTGACCCAAGCTGGACAAAGGGATAACGCACACCACACAATGTTGTGTCCAGTAGACAAAGTGGGGAGAACTGGCCAGGATTGCTTCTTGGGACAGGCTGTGCATCAGTCAGCAGGTGGTGAGCAACTGTACTGTGCATCATTTGCTCTTCTCCTCTCTCTCCTTTTCATTATAATTATTACCACTTTTATAATAATATTTATTTTATTTTAATTATTAAACTGTTTTTATTTTACAAGGTGTACTTTTTTTTTCCCAATTCTCCTCCCCACTGGCAGGGAGACAGGGCATGAACAAGTGGCTGCATGGTTCTTATTTACTGAATAGGGTTAACCCATACACAAGAACAGACAGTGGCAGCTTAATTCACATCTGCAGCCAGAGAGATGCTGCTTCTGAGAGCACAGCAGATGTACAGGAAATTAGCAACAAATCTTTCCTAATTGTGGAAGTTGCATCGGTTACACAGAAATACATTAGAGGACTAGAATGTCTGCAATAGAACTGTTTGTTATCCCTTAAATTCTTGGAAAAAGCAAGTGACCGTGAGTTACATTTCTGGGGATCTCCTCCTCCCCCCATCCTTTAGCCTCATATGCTCAGGGTATCTGAATCTCTCTCTAAACCTCTATGAAGTTAACTCCTCTTCACTGAGATGCAGGTAATCACCTCTCAAGCAGCAGCAAGAAATTATACTTTAGATCACCATGATGATGGTCACAGGCAGAAAACTATTTTATAAACAGAAGCAGCACTTTTACTAAACTGCCTTTGACCTGGTTTTAAAAATACAGGTCTCATTTGCACTGTCAGTACCTGCTGGGTAAAGCGGCTTTGAAAGCAACTTTTTATGGAACCTAAGAAATTGAGTGCTCTTTCTTCTCTACCCATCTGACATTTTCACTCCTCTGATTTCACTGCTGAAAGCAGTTTCTCCCTCCTTGCAAATCACGCCAAAGCTGAATAAAAGAATACCTTTATATAATCACCCACAATGCAAATGCCACTGCCAAACCCCCAAGAATACAGCAACATGGGACATAAGGAAAGAAACACACTTAGATAGCACAGAAATAAACACTCTTCTCAGTCAGCGGTCGGTTGCATTTTTGCCTGAACCCCCCATCTTTTCCTACAGCCATGCAATGACTTCAGCTCAGAGATGGGTGGGTCTCTGCACATCCTGGCAGCAGGGACAAGCAGGGTTCCTGGGCTGCCATGGCTGGACAGTCGCTTGGCAGACCCAGGCCATGGCTGGGGCTCCAAAGCCAAGCTGCCTTCTGTTTCCTTCAAAATGCTGGTGCACAGCCAACAAGGTTTTAATACCAGGATGGAGTGGGCTGAATCCAAATTCAATGGCAGTATCTGAAGCTGTGCAATGTGTATTACATTACAGCTGCTTGTTGGAAAGATGTTTCTCATTCTGCAGATCCCAGGACATCTCAGGGTGTCCTCAGGACTCATCTCAGGATGGCTCAGGATTCATCAACCATTAATAGCTTCTTCTAATTAAAGAGATATTCAATGTAATAATGTTCAAGAAGTTATTGCCTCTCTTAGCAATAATCTGAGTCAAGAGAGTATGAAGTTCCCTTTTTTTTGCCTACTGGTTTGTATTTAGCCCAGCCCAATGAGCTTCCTTCTTTTCACATTTGTAGCTAAGTTTCACTTCTAGGTTTCACTTCTAAATCTCAATTCTGAGTCCAGATTTTTGGCCAAACATCTGCTCTGTTTGAATTTCTAGTCTTGCTGAGGAAGACATAAATCAGTTTTTAGAAACACAGGTCATTTTATAAGGGAGGAAGGACTATAAAAACGTAGCATTTTCCCCTAAAAAGAACCCCTCAAACCACAAGAAGAAAGCAATCTGATGGAAAATGGTCTTAAAAGCATATATAAGGATATATATATAAAAGCATATATAACATGATTAACTCATACTTGGAAGCAAAAAGGATGCCTGACATTGAGGATTCCTTTGTAATCACCCCCAAACTACCTTAAGTGCCCTTCAGAATGGCAGGACATAGCCTAAGCAATCTGATCCCCATGAACACCTAAAACAGGAGGGTTCCTTCTTCTTCCCTACCAGCCTCTGGCAATTGTTAGACTCTCCCGAAAGACCCCTGAAGTCCCCAGGCTGTTTTCCCACCAAGTTAATAAAATGGTCCAAAGAGGGACCTGAGTACTCACAGTCAAGGAACTGGCATGGACAGCAGGAACCCTCCTTTCTGGTGCTGATAAACCATGTGAATGACTCACTGGTCTTTACCCTTAAAAAGTCCTGGGATCTGCTCATGTAGCTAGGGAAGAAAATAAATCATCCAGTTTTGAACACTGTGAAAGTACTACAGTGCTGTACGAGCCATCACACAAGCCACCTGCACTTGTCCATTGTACAGCTGGTAGAAAACATCAGTTTCCACAAAAAAGCTTTCTCGTGTGACAATAGTTTACTTGGATCCTGCTCTGAAGCCTGAGAATGGATAAACAGAGGTGTAAACTGGTGCATGAGCATCATGCTCCTTGTCCATTTCGTGACTCTGCATGTGAGTAACTGCCTGTCTCCCACAGCAATTCAATTAGCAAGATCACAGGCACCAGATTAGATACAAAAGAGGGAAAGATCAGCTCTGGGAAAATAAAAACGTGGAGATGCTTGCTTGCATGCCACTCAGAAGACATCAGACTATTGCTTTCAGGCTGGGCCTGTCTCTCTTCCTGCAGAGTAATATGTTTCCTTCTATGAGTACTTGCCAGCTCTCCACCACATTTAGAACATAACAGCTCCACCAAATAAAAGCCTTTCATCTCCCCACTCAGGGTGAGAATAATTTTTTCAAGCTTTAGCTGTCTCACACAGTTGTCTGGGCTCCTTTTAAAACCTACAGAAGGAAAGGCACCTCTGGAAGGAAATCCAGTCCACACAATGGTAGGTGTTTGGGATAGGTGGGGAAAATTGAGAAGAGCTTTTCTGGCTCCATTTAGCAGAGAAGGAGCCTTGAGTGGTGCTTGAGAATTTGTGATGTCTTGTAGTCCATAAAGCAGCAACAGCAATCTGTGAAATGATTTAAGAAAGAAAGCCAGATGCAAAAAAATTAAGGAAGAAAAACAGAAGTATGAGAGGAACACTGCAAATTAAGCAAACCTAAGCCCTTATGAGTGCACCTCTCACTTGACATGTGCCAGCAGCATCCAGAACTACACTAAAGGCATTTGCCTTCAAGTGGTCTAATTAGGTACATTTTGCTCATGGAAGAAGAAGTCTTGAGTTAATTTCAACACTTTCTACAAACATCCTGCAAAGTATGATGCAACCATACCAGAGAACCACAGAAGCTGTTTTCATAAATGTGGGTTTTAAAAATGAAATGCCCCATTGGACAACATTTTACCAAGCCACTGGAGTTTCCAGCTTTTTTTATTTCAAAATACAGGGGACTTTCAGGTCAAAGAAAGCTCTACCAGAACTCTAATCATAGAATAAAGATGTGAGGAATGATGCCCGAAAGGTTTTAGATGAGTACATACATCAGTGTTCTCTTAGACACTGAGTATACAAATACAATGGCAAAATAACTGACTTCACTACATGGACAGCATCAACTGCATGGGCACTTTTTTAATCCCCTGAATTATGCTTCCATATGAACCCTCCCCTCTTTTCTTACTACTGTACTGGTTTTAATTCCACACAAAACAACTGAACATCTTGGACTCACGACGATTTCTGCAAAATATCAGAGGTACTGAGCACCCTGAAGGCACCAATTCAAATCTTCTCTTCTAGCTGGAGGGCAACTCAGCCTTGCCATTAACCAGTTTACTATGTGTAGTCACTACACTCTTCATTACCTGAACTCACTAACAAAAATACCTTATCAGGCTCTTAATGTGCAGGTCCACAGCAGAGCACATGAAGCTACTGGGCCAGAAGCTACTTCCTCCTGCTGGATGTACTCCCTTTCACTTCCATTCCCTCCTGCCCTCTGAAACTCTGGTGGCTCTGCAGAGCCTGACCCACACAAAGGCAGTGTGAACTCCAGGCAGTCCCCAAGCTGCAGATCATTTTCACCTGTCCCTCTGATCCCACTCAGATCTCTTTGTAAGCACACCAAGAGCACACACAGCCCTGTAACCACTGCACACGCCATTAATGCAAGGGAAACCCAGACCAGGAGCCCAGTAACACATCCTCTGATGGGCCAGATTCAACACTGTAACTTCCTACAAGCCCAGGCAGCTGCACCAAGGCTTTGTCAGGGCATTTTCAATGAGAAAAAGCACTACAAGCAGGTAGAGGTGATTTGTAACAGAATTGGACAGAAGGTCCCACAGCTGAGGTACAGGGTTCTGGTTTCTGTCTTTCAATGCACACCAGTCTTGTTCTAAGATACCTGTTTCCTAGGAGAATTAAGGTATTGGAAGTGACTTTTATAAGCAAACAGGTAAATTCTCAAATCAACCATCAAGATTTGAAGAGACTAAGCATAAGGGTGTCAGTTTTGATTCATGTGAAGAGGTTCTACGCTGCTGGACAGTGCTGGTTAGAACTGCCAAAAGAGCAGGGGAAGGACATAGTGCTGTAGGGAATTAAATAGTCATTATTCAAGAATTTACAGGACATCAAGTCAGGTTCTCTCCGGCCTATCCTGCAGTCTTTACAGGCACATGTGTGCATGACAATGAGACTGAGGGACAGACATGCTTTTTACTCGCATTTCTTACATCCTTTTTACAAGTGCCATGCTGTGGGCAATATCCTCCTCCTGGACTGCCATACCAAGCCAACACCAACCAACTCTACCCTGAAATGGAAATACCCTGTCATGACATTGCCGTTTACCCAGCTGGCTTCACACCCTTTTTTCAGCATTTGTAGTACCACACCTGTGTTTAATCTGAACCTAAAGTTTCTTTCTGGTTGTGTAAATGCAGTTCTTTACACTTTTTCTTATTCTTCTAGAGCTGCAATTACCTGATTTTGCCAAAATTTTACAACAAGCAAACGGCTGCATCTGTTGCTTTTCTCCAAATGACAGCATGTTTATGTCCAGTTTAATTATTGTACATGTTTCTCTATGTTGGCACTCCAGAAACTGAGTAGAAAGAAGGAAGAAGGAAAGGAAACTTCATGCCTGGATTCTGTGCAGCACCTCTGCTGCCTGCTGGAGAGTTAAAGCTTACAGCTGGTTAGCAAATGCCAAACATGGTCCAGCAAAACCAAAGAGAAACCCACAATGTTATTTCCCTGATGTTAAGGAGATGCTCTTCTGGAGATGCTGGTCCCAGATCACCTGAGACAGCAAACTGGTTTTTTTTCAGCCACCTTTTCCAAGAGTCACCTGCCCACTGATTACCTACTGAGTTCCTGATGAAAAACTGCAGGTCCGAGTGCTCAGAACTGTTCTTAGAGAGAAGAGCTCCATGCTGATTTCCTAGAAAGAAGATTAAACAAGGGCCTCCCAGATGCTAACAAGTGACTCAACCTAAGAATCTCCATGCTGAGGAACAGCTTGGGAATGTGCACTTCTAGAGCCTCAGAGGAGAGCACTGTTTAATGCACAGGAGCTTGGCAGGACTCAGATCCTGAGGAGAAGGCCTCCGCACCTTCCCACACAGCACAACCTCTCTGAGCACAGCTCAGACCACTTTCCTCATACTGGATATAGCCCTCTTTGAGACAGCTGACACTTCCAACCTTGTTTTGAATAGTCATGAAACCAAGGAACAGTAACAATCACTTGTGCAATACTTGGTGATCCTTTGCCAAGCAGCTCCAAGGGCAGTGGCCCATGGCATTTAGCAGGCAGGCCATTCCTCCACAGCACCCTCATGCTGCAACACACTGCTCGAACTGGGCACATGTCCCTCCTGCACAGCTTTGCCTTCTCACCATGAAAAGCACTTTCAAGTCTCAGAATTCTTCACAGGCACATTTTAACATTTGCAATCAAAACACAAAGAGGATTTCCCGAACAGTAGTTTCCAGCATGAAGGATCTCTCAACTTTGCCCATGGTGTTCTGAATTCTTAATCACTAACAAAAGCTTTCAAAAGCCCTACAGTCTCTATCAAATGTGCTGGCAAAACCGGAGGGTGAGGAGCAAGCTGTACCAGGCACGAGGCAAAATAATCTCTTCTCACACCCATCACCATTCCAGTAGATAGACCACAAGCAACTAGGAGATCCAGAAGTTGAAAACAAGTTTTATGTTCCACATTCAAGCAGTTTCAAAGCCAGTTTAAAGATAAAAATGTACAGTGAATTCTATCACACTTCTTGTCCTAGGAGTGTCAGCTATTTAAAAATAAAACCTGGAAGCTGCAAGAGTTCTGTTCTGTCCAGTGGGAAGTGATGATAATCTGCACACACTCATAACAGCACCTGGGCTATTACTTCATAAAAAAAGCTTTGTGTGCTGTCCAGCTAAAAATCTGGCAAAAGAATTAAATCCAACTGGAAGCAAATAACTTCATCTGACCAGAATTAACTCTAAAAATCTGCCCAAGATTTTAAATAATGGTCTCAAATGTAATACTGTAATGATTAACATTCACTAAAAGGTTGGACACTAATGAAACCAAACCCATCTCTATTCTGCATGCTTTACTTTTATACAGACTCTAGAGTGTCACATATAAAACCAGAAAATGAACAGAAAAGTATCACTAGTCCAAAGCTGTGGAAGTGTGAAGTAAAACTAAGAAAGCATGCATGTGTACTTTAAAGTGCTCTCTGTATGTACTGTAATTCAAGGCAAAAGAAGTATCATGAAGGTCATTTTTTCAAGCAGTTCATTCCTACCAGATTCAAGTCAGTGTCTTACTGGCTACTGCAGTTCCAGAGCTGAAGGTATCATTTATGTCTCTGTAAAGTTAGGGCTCGGTCAGCATCAATCCCATAATTAAATACTGCTACAGATCATAAGCAAGAGCCCATCATTCCCTTCTGGGAACTCTTCAGGATAATCTGAGTAAAATTTTCCTCAGTAAATACCATGCTATCACTAAAGAAAGATGTACTGTTATCTGGCATAAGTAAAGTATTATTAATGCATTATTGAACTTGGATTATTTCCTGAAGGAAGGGAACTGCTTCAGAGCTACATATTTTCACCACCTGCTCTGATTGAACACAGATTAATTGTGGATAAACCTGTGCTCCTGCTCACTTTGTTGGTAGCAGTTGTCTGTTCTATACTCTTACTAAGTGCTGTTCTGTGCTCTCATTAAGTGAGATACTGCTGTCACTTCTTTTACTGAGACAATTCCACTGTACCGTAACATCTTCCTCCCATGCTTCCCAATTATATTTCTCTAGCCTATGTCCACACAAATTTCATAAGCAGTGGGTCTTTTACCCAAAGCTAAAAGGTTTTAAAAAGAGGTTTTCCAAACCCAACACTCTTCCTTTCCTTCTTGCCCACAGCTGTTGGTCTCTCAAGCAGCCAGCACATTTTAAATACATGTATGCTATTACTGGTCACATCTCCCTGCAACTGCTTTGGGTTCTGGAGACATTTCTTGCAGCATGTTTTATTTTTCACTATAATAATCTGCAGCGTATGTTGTCCTTCCAAGTACTAGTTTAAAAATAACAAAGTATTAGTTAGACTGGGACAGGTAAAGAAGTTCAGTGACAGCATTAATATGATTCATGCAGTTCCAGCAACCATGGAGAGGACAAATGAATTAAGACTATACACAAAAAAGCCAAGAGGAGCTTTTGCTTCATGCCAGGCATATTCGAGTTGACTTTTCTGCCTCTGCCTATACATCTGTCCTCAACACCACATCAATTCTCGACTTTATCTGGAGGACAGTAAGTTCAAAGGGACCCAAGGAGATAAAAATCGGAGCAACAAAGACTTTGCTTCCAAAATGCCTTGGTAGAGATTCCCAAGTAGGAGCAGCTCTCCAAGCAGGAGCTAAGAACAGAATAAAGGAAACAAAACCCCATTTGCTGGGACAGGCATTACTTCCCTTCTCAGAAACACCATTCTGCACTGCAGTTCTGGTCCCTCCTACCCTTATTTGCACTGGCTGAGCCAGGAGACTGCAGGAGATGCAGCACTGCAGCTGGCACTTGTGGCTGCTCCTCTCTGGTTTCCACCCCCACACATCTGGGATGTCTCACTGCCTGCTCCTTCTCTTCCCCCTCCTTTCAGACTGCTTGTTCTCCACACCACACACACAGCTCTTCGCTGCTTCGCTCCCCAAAGGATGTCCTCAGTGACAAATGATGACATAGTCAGGTTTTCTGGAAAATAGGAGAAGGTGTTGATAGAAACACTTTTTAAAGATCTGCTGGCCTTTAGCTGCAAACCTAAATTAAATTCTTTTGAGCTTCTTTTTACCTAACTTGCAGTTGTGTTGTTCGCATACACAAGTATTTTGAGAATCCCAGGACAGAGGTGAGGTAATTTGTGTTCTGTAGACCAACATAAAATTTTAGACTTGATTTTAGATTATTAGATTCCTCTCTGGAGGTTTTTAGACTATGCTCTAAGATGCTACCAAAAGCAACATCTTCCCCATCTGAGTAACAGAAAGCACAGAGAAACTTTCTCCCCACCACCTCTCAGTCCCTCTGAAAGTAACCTCTCCCTCCTCCCCACCTGCCTGAAATATTCCATATCAGAAGAGAAGACAGTTCAAGAAAGACCAGAAAGAAAGCTTGCTTCATTGTTTTCATATGGACACTGGGGATTTGGAAGTAGAAAATTCCTTGACACACAAAGAATCCAAAGTCTGACCAGAAAAGAGGGAATTTGTAACAAAG
The DNA here is from genome assembly GCA_013396995.1 of Dicaeum eximium. Classification (NCBI taxonomy): domain Eukaryota; kingdom Metazoa; phylum Chordata; class Aves; order Passeriformes; family Dicaeidae; genus Dicaeum; species Dicaeum eximium. The sequence goes on along the minus strand of VWZP01010286.1, from coordinate 85,639 downwards.
AATACAACAGGCCAGACTTAATTTTTACTATCAACGTTTAGATGCAAACAGGTTTTCATAATGGATTTTCAAATCTGAAAGTCCAATAAAGCTGTAGTTTGACAGAGGCTGACTCACTGAGCTTCAGGGCATGCTGAAGCACAATCACACATACTGTTTGCTTCCTCAAATTCTTCCAGAGATGCAAGAACTGGCCTCACAAAGAAGACACGCTAAAGGGTGACCTCTACTTTGAAAAGGGCAGACAATTTTATCATGGATACTATGCCCTGAGCCTCAGTTCTTTTACCACATATTATTCTCAGCATATTTATAAAATATAGGACAAGATCTAAAGATCCTACAATCCTGGGATAAAGTAACCTTTTTCCTCTGAATAGCTACTAACTATTCCTACTTCCTGTCAGGCTCCACAGGAAAAAGGGCAGTTTGTAAAAGCTTTCAAATATGTGCATGTTAACTTGCAGCAGTTGCAAATCCACAGGACTCAAACATACAGAATAGCTGCCCTATCTCTAGGGGCAGCAGGACTATATAGGTCTAATCAATTAATCTGAATGAAACACCAAATTATACATCCCAGTCTGCAGAAATCTGCAAAAAAATCAACAGCAGAAAACTCCATGTTTAGTAAAAAACATTGTCAAGTGCAATAAAGTAGGAGGAAAATATGGTAGGACTGAATTTCTGGCTATGAAACATCATCTGAAGCCAACTTCTTATAAAACAGTTTTGCCTGCAGGATGTTGATGGCATCAGGAGTGCAGTGAACTGGAACCTGCCTCATGCTCTCTGATACATTCAAATTATTGTTGTCAGAAGTGTGTGCGGCACAGCAAATTGCTGCTGCACAAGCATGTCAAAGCCAGGCTTTATAATCTTTTGCTTCCTGAAAGTAACAGATCATCCCAAATACAATTATATCATCTCAAATACAATTAGCACAGCACAGGCTTATTATCAACAAAAGCACATCACAACCTAGACATTTTTATTCCTAGCAAACAAAGAAACAAAAGTTCTGATTGAAATTTGGCTTAATCATTTCAGCAAAAAATTGTTTGCAGAACTTGAGAAGCTGTTAAATGCTTCCTGCAGATGTTGGTTTGTAGGACTAGAAATTTACTTTCATAATAAGAGGTTTCACTGAAGCTCTATGTTTTATGGCACTGAAGCAGAAATTTATAAAGCAAAATCCTGGTCTTACAGAAGTTGGTAAAGGCTTTGCCATTGACTCCCATAGAGCCAGCATCACTCTTGCTCTAACAAACAATCACCATTTAATATCTACTTTTTACTACATTCTACTGTAAGATACTCTATATGCACTGCAATAAATGCAAGTGACAAACTTTGATATTAGGAGTCATTTGTGCTTTGAAATAGAGAAAGTAGTGAGAGGAAATGCCAGAAGTCCTCTGAATTTCCCAAGTGAACTGAACTTTAAACTGTGTCTTCCTTAAGAACAGTAATTACATTCTTACCCTAAAAAAACGTCACCGTCCTTAAATAAGCCTGCAGAGATGTCATCAAAGGGTCACTGAGTGAATCTTCCAGGATGGAGAAATCTACTGCTTAATCACTCCAAGTTGTGGGGACTCTGATTGTAACCACACAAGGGTGGAATGATCTGAAGCAGCATTTACAGGCCAAAGTAAATTGGAAGGGATTTGTTTTCTCCAATGATTTACTTAATTACTTTTCAAATTAAGCTTGCTATTCAGGTAATTCTAGAAACAATCGCAAGGCCTGAGTACTCTGTGGCAAACCAGATATGAGCTCTGACAGAGAGCTGTATGGGTGCCAGGCTCACAGAGAGGCAGCCAGGTGTCTCTTCCCTGCTGACAGAGCACCTCAGATCCACCAGCTGGGCATCTGTATCCACACTCCACTGGGCTTTTAGGACTTCAAGCAGACTTGATATCACAGACATTACAGAGCAGAAATCAAAAGGGTTGGCAGAGCAACAGACTCTTCTTGTTTAAAATGACATTACAGATTCCCCTGATAATAGCAACAAATTAATTTCTTTAGACACCCAGAGCAAAAGTCCTTCTTCTATGGACTCAGCTGATCCAAATGCTACTTTATTTTCCTCTCTTCTCCTTAAAAAGGAAAAAAAAAGGAAAAAAAAAATGTAAACTTCAACTGTAAAGATGCAGACCTGCAAGCCTTCCAAGGCAAGGAAAGAAAATAAAACTGATAAGATCATGGCAATCTCAGTCTTACAGGTAGCAAGCATCACCAGAAGAACAGTGTTCAAGAGCTTTGCTTCCCAACCCTGCACTTCCAGAAGTCTTGGCTGAGTCCTACCATGTAAGAGGCAGGAAGCCCTGCAAATCTCATTTTCTAGAAAATCCAAGGAAATCAGGGCACAGCTCCTGCAGTGCAAGTGAGAACACACAAAAAATGTTCCATTTTATCACATGCATCCAGGAGAAATGCTGGGGTTTGTGAGGCTGCAGAGCAGGAAATGGGCACAGAGGACCCAGGGACATCAGGTGGAAGGGAACTCCTCAGATCCACAGTCCCACCTTCCACTTGGAGCACACTTCAACCAGAACCACTCACTCCTCGGAACTTTTAACTGCAACATTCTTGTTCTGTTTTTTATGTTACAGGGCTGTAACAGCTTATTATGTGGAAGGGTCTGCATGGCAAACAGCGAGAGAGTAGAACAAAACCTTTCATCTCCAGGCCTCAGCTTCTCACTTGGACAAGTGCAAGCAACAAAAGTGAACTGTGGGATAGCACTGAGGAGGAATCAGTCGCCTCGCAGCTCCTAATCAGTAGGGAAAAGGAAGCTGTGCTCCAGAGAAAACGAAGTCAGCAACCCCCAGGAGGAGGTGAAAGGGTACCTCCCAGGCTGGGGCCCTGGTGATGGCACCCCTCGGGCTGTGCAGGAGTCCTTTCTTCTGCACTCACAAAAGAATCCAAGTCATTGAAAAGCTCTGCCTCAGGGCAGAGCTTGCTGCTAGATCAGGTTTGCCCTATTAAAACAATAAATGAGGTAATGCATGAAACTGCCTTCTATTTGAGGACACTTCATTCATACAGAAATACCAAAAGCTTTGCAACCAAATAAACTTCATAGATGGGTTTAAAAGGCCCTCGAACCTCTCCCGCAAGAGAGCAGAGCAAGCTGTAGCGATTCTGTGGCACAAGGCACACTGTTTCCAAGGACAGCTCTGCGACTTGAAATGAGAGCTGACAACTTTCAGGCCATTAACCTGACAGTGTAAACAGGACCTATGGACATGTACATGCATTCAGGTGGGCTGGAGCAATGGACCCAAGAGCAGAACTCTACAAACACTGCTCTGCTTTGTGTTCAGAGTTTCCAGGAGAACTTTTATTCTCTGCTCCCTTCTCTGCATCCTCAGGACATTGTGGAGCCTGGTGCTGGCTATATTTGTGTTGCTAGCTGAAAGAACAGCAGAACATGCCAAGCATTTAATAACAAAATTCCAGCCTTATGACACAACCCAGTAATCCCGAGACTGAAAGCCAACCTCCTATTTCTACTCAGCATAAAACCTTAATCCTAAGAAGAGCACCGCTATTTTTATTTTGCCTGAACCTTTTCTACAGACGTGCATCTCACAAATTAAGAAACTTGCTGTGTACCAGGTAGAATAGAGCTGTATTGCCTAAGTACCTATGGCATCTATAGATTGGTAGTTATGACAACACAGGAACTGCTAAAACTAGCTGTGCTTATCTGTGTGCTCCTACACAGAACTGGTTGTAGCCGGGTGAGATGCTGTCATGGCCACTACTGGTTCCCCACTACTTCAGAACCTCTCTCGGGACACTCCTATGAAAAGGAAACAAATGGAGCTTTGCAGGGTCCTGGGAGGATCACAGCTGGGTGTGAACATGCACAGAATTCTCATCTAACACCCCAACTGCGTAACGGCGGGGCAAGAGGCTCAGCAAGGCCCAGGGTCAGCCAAATGTGCATAACAGGCCTATCTAATGACTCATCAAGACCTCTGCAAAAGGGAGGAAAGAAATTCCTCCAACTCCAGGTTGGTGTTTCAACCACTGTTTGCCTTGATCATTTCCATCACCCGATCCCAATCAGCTTCTCACTGCTGCAGCTGTCCTGTTTTCAACACTAGTCAGGCTTGCAGTGCAGAAGGTGCCATCAGACACCTGAAATTCCATTTTATAACAGCTTTTACCATCACTGACTGTGCTGCAAATGTGAGGCTGTGCCTGACAAAGCTGCAGCACAAGCCTCTGCTGTATCTCAGCACATATAGCAGACCTGCTCATCTGTGTCAACTTACAAGTCACAGAACCGCAGAAAAATTGTGGCCCTGCACACAGTCCTGTACAGCTGCAATATGTGACATATAAAAATGCAAGAGTTGTAGGGGAAGATAGCAACTGTATTGTGCTAACAGTAATAATTTATGCAATGGGTCCATTTGTTCCTATACCCAAAAGCACAGGAGGTTTGTACCCCTAATAAGTAGGTCTAATGTTTGTTTAATCACACGGTTCATGCAATTTTGGGCTGTCTTGCTCTGGCATTAAAATGTTTTCTGCAAAGCTCTTTCCATTCCCAGTGTGATGGGCATGTTTTGCAAAGACCATGATCTGGCCATGTTACTTTAAAGGACAGAGAGAAGCATCATTTCAGAAGAAACAAATTTACTTTCGATCTTGACTAAGTCATCTATTGTATCTCTGCTAGAAGCAGTCTTAGGGACAGATCAGCCCCTGTTACACTTACTCTGCGGAATGACACCACATAGAACGTATCCTCCCTTCGGTGAATTGCTTCAAAAAAGTCTTGATAACTCCTTGGAGAGGCGTAATACACTTGCAACTCATTCCCTGAGTTCCTGCTGAAATAAAGAAGGGCAAAGGTAATTATTTTAGACAAGACAGTTAATTTCAGTGAGAGAATGACTTTGAAGACCTGCTTTTTAAATGAACTGCAGCTCTTCATCCACTGAGAGAAGAATGAGGAACACAGAACAGAGGTGAAGACAATGAAACTAGTCAGTACTTTTTGAAAGTTTAAGGTCTTTCAAAGGTCTCACCGTGGCAAAGTTTTCCAGATTTGTTTTTGCTCATGCTTCTGAAGCCAGCAAAAACCTGTTTGCTAGCTCAACAGGAAATAAAAGTTTCAAAGTATCTGAAAAGTGTCTGAAAATTGTGATGACTTCTGAAAATAAATTTAAGGATAAAATGTCATTCTGAAATAGAATATCAAACCATTTAATAATTTAGTAATTTTCCTTTACTACTAAGAATCCAAACCACTGAAATTGAAAGAAGTGCTAAGTTAAGCATAAACAGAGCTTTTAATTTACTGTCAAATGACAAATCTACCTTCTTTCTCACCCACTTTTTTTTTTTTTTCCTGCTGTGTCCTCTGGTCAACTCAAAGATTTTTCCCCTGGTCAACTGAAAAGCTTTTCCACGGTTCTCATCTTACACATATGAGACACACGGAAAAGATGCTGTAAACCACTCTAAGCCAAAACACTGGTAAATCCTACAATTATGGTACTTATCCACTGTTTATCTTGGAAAGGTGAGAAATTCCTAGCATATCCTGCTATCATTTATACTTCTCCAGTCCCATTCCAAAAGAACTGATTTAATCACACTGGAAAGTTGTACTTAGGGACATCATTAGCTGGACTTTCAACCTGTCATTTTAATTTCCTCCACTTTAATAGCACACTGTGTGTTTGTGGTAAGGACACTGACTGGGCATTCCTCCCCTCCAAAGCTGTCTTCTGTTGACCCAGGTTTTGAACTAAGGGGGTTAATTTAGATTATTTTAGTACGTTTCTAAAATATAACAAGGCACAAATCTATAATCAAGAGATTTTCTCAAGCAGCAGTAATAGCAGGCTGTCACCATCTTCTCTTCCACTGCTGAGTCCTGTTGCAAGCAGAAGATTGCAACTGCCAGGCCAGTTGCCCTTTCATAGGACTGGGGTGTAAGTCCTGGGGGATCAGGAGCAGGCAGCTCTACTCTACACATCCCCTTCTGCAGAACTATGCACAAGAGAAATCAGCTCCCATCCTTCACACTCAGGAAGACTGGAGCTAATTTGAGCTTGATTACTCATCCATGAAAACATACAGTCCCAGCAAGCCACTCCTGAGATGGAGCACTGGAGCTGGGCTGTGATGAAAGGCAAAGTGCTGCTTGTACAACACATCCTGAGAGCTGACACAGAGCTGTGTGCTCGCTCATGCTCCATGGGATACAACAAGACCTAAAAGCCAGACACAGGACAAAACTGCCTCAAAGCACTTGGAAACCACAGGGCCTTTCCAAAGCCAGCTCCAGTGCCATGTAACACATCAAACATGAGAAATAGCAGGGGATTACAGGCAGGACATTGCATCTACCTTTGATCATCTGCTGATAACCACGATGGACCTCTCCATCAAAGGGAGGGAGGAACTCCAGAACCAAAACCAGGTGCAAAACTATCAGTTGCTTTAGTAAGACCTTTGCGTATTACAAGAAAGCACCATATTAAACTGAGTATTCCAAACAATGGTGCTGAACCTGGCCATTTATTAAGAGATAAATAAAACTTTTGTTTTAAAACTCTGAAGGACACTGTTATGCATTACAGAGCACTGGGATGTTGCATACAGGCTTGTTTTGGGAAGAAATGAGGCAGGACACAGTGCTTTATGCATCAAGAACCACAATATTAATAGTACAAAACTTAGGAAAATAACTGTAGAGTCTCATTTTGACACCTGAAGCCTTAAGAAACACTCTTACATAAACCCTCAACAAAATCATCTCTGAAGAAAGCTACACAGACCATAAAGAGATGAGGGGTGTTGATGATTTTCTTTGAAACCATATTAAAATTTATCTCCTCCACTGCTTTGACTACCCTGAAATTCTTTTCAATCCTCAGCATCCTGACGGAGATTATGATGGCAACGGAGACCACCTCTTCTAACAGAGGCATTTAGTAAACCTGAAGTTAAGCCTACTTTGAGTAGGACGTTGGACTAGAGATCTCCAGAGGTCCTTTACAACCTAAACTACTCCATGATTCTATGATTTCATGGAGCACCTAATAGCTGGTGGCTCTGAGAGGAACTGGAAATCTGTTCTATGTTCTTACCAGTTCCAGGACAGTCTCAGTATGCAGCTGCCATGACTCACTGGTCCTGTTCATATAAACATCATTCATCTGGAAAAAAAACCCCCAAAAAAATCTCACTTCCTTCAGAGCACAACCGATGCTGAGCTGCATGATGTTGCACACTGTTTCCAATAATCCAGATAATTTTTTTCCAAGAGTAATGCAAGCATGTATATTAAACTGCCTTATGGCATAAGGCTTGTTCATCAGTGTTCAGTTAAAACAGCTATCCTTCATCTGCCTGTAGAACTCAAAAAGCTGTTTCTTTTTTTTTTCACTTGTAAGTCAAGACGTTATCAAAATTTGACAGCCTGTTTTCTATAACATTTGCCTGCAGCTTATTCTTTTCCCCCAGTCTGATCGTGCTTTCAAAGCAGCAATGCAAACAGAAAGGCCACAGCCGTCTTACTTCCCACAGCACCATTTCAGGTGGTATTCTCACCAAAACGTCCATTCTGCTCTTACACTCCTCTTTGGCACTTCAAAGCAGACAGTCCTAAACAGTCCCACACAGAGATCAGAAGACAGAAATTTTGTTTCCTAAATCTTTTCTGTCCAGTACTTCCTGTCACCCGGGAAGAGGGACAGGATAGTTATGAGGAGGGGTGGGCAGGGAACATCAGCATTCTGCACTAAACTCTGCATTAACGTGCTCCAATAATCAGCAGAGAAAAGTCAGCAGATGGAGACAAAGAATGTAAATGAGATACAATGTTACTTTAAGTTCATCGTAATAATTAGGTGCTAGCTACAGTGGGCTCTAGCGTTGAAGACAATGAGAGAAACCGTTCCCTTACCAGATTCACGACCCTTTGAAACCTTCTCACAAACTAACTGTGCTCTCACAGAGTCCAAAGTTGGCTCCCCCTGATTTTCCCTAAATATTCAAACCTGTTTAGAAAGGGATTCTGGAGAGCAAAGCAAGGATTTTCTTAAAATTCATGACTAGAAAAGCCCTGGAAGAGTGGAGCAGTGATATAGGGGTCCCTTCAAGTGTAATACAAATAATTAGAAGCAGTTATTTGCTAAGGGACAGAACTAGGCCAAGAAAAGTAGCTGCATTTGGCTTAAGAACCCTGAGAAGATGAAAATAGGCATTTTTTACCAACTGTTGGTGAAAAATTAGGTTATTAAGTGGAAAACAATAACAAAGGAGCTGTTCTGCCTTACCTGAGACTGGTGTCTGTGTAAGGCATGGCCATTAGCTGGGAATCTGCTTTGTCACTGAGGGAGCTCTGAAAAAGGGGAAAAAAGAAAAGATGACACAAAGTGAAACCAATAAGCAATTCCTTGGTTTGCCACTACATTAAATACAACACACAGAATGGGGGGCAGAGGTCAATCAGTGCCCTGAATCAGAAACATGCATTTTTCCACAGAAACATGAGAAACTGAAATGGTCAGTAATCAAGCTGAAACAACGAAACCAGCAAGATTTTAATACAGCCAAATTTGAAGTCAACATTCAGAGAACAAGAAGGGGAGCTTGGCACCATAGACAACATTTCTAAATATTCTACCATTCTGCTCTGCACACCAGTGAGGAGGATCTGAAGTTTAATACACAACACTTCTTCTCTAGAAAACTGCAGTATTTCCCACATTGTAATGCTCAATTCCTTTTAAAGCTGTTACTCCGTCTAATCAATTTAAATACTTGGAAAATTTATTGTCTTAATTTCAACCTTGATACCAGTATGCCATAGAGATAAAAGATTTTTAAAAATGGGAAATAAGAGTGCAAGTCTCATAATTCTGTAGTTGTACAAAAAAAAAATCCTCTAACAAGAATTTAAATAATAGAAATATTTCAACAAAACCAATCCGCTGTGACCCTTAACAATGAGTCAGATGAATGTGCTGTAGGTTGTATTTCTCTCCATTAAGCAATTGCTTATCCTTACAGAGAAGCCATAAAAAGGATAATGACTGATTTCATTTTAGAAAATGCTGAACATATTTTGATGCCTGCTAAAAAAATTCAATACCCTGAATCCAAGAGCAGGAATGGAAGAACAACTCTGACAACATAATAATCAACCAAACCCAGCAATTTAAAATGGGAAGTGTTGGCTGCCCTAATTACAGGCACGATGGCCACTTTTGTCTATGATGCCAAGTGCAAGCGAGGGAGACCGTTCCATGGAATGCTTTTTTGATGGCACACCTGCAGGTCCCGCGCTCGCTGCTGCTGGCTGTTGCTCATCCGCCGGGACCGCGTGCGCTCCACCTCGTGCCTGTGCACCCATCCTCGCAGCTCGTGGGTCAGCCTAGGAAAGCACAGCGTCAACACAGACTGCAAACAACACTGGCACAATGGTTTAGTGTTATACAACAGTTTAGCTGCCATATAGATGATGCCTTAGGAGTTTAGCTTTTCTATTTTTCATATATTTGTAATCCTGCAATTCTTTAGCGTATAGCTCTAAACTCCATATACAGTGTTAGCTACTGTCTTCACATTTTGGTCAGGCAAAACAATTCCTCTCTCTAGGCCTGGGAATTAAAGACACCTCACTGCCTCAGGCCCTGAGAAATGTAAACAAAAGTGAGTTGGGGGGAAGCAAACTTAGGGTAAATGACTTCACTACCTGAAGCTGTAATTGGAATATTAACCCCCAATATGCAAATGAACCAAATGCACAAAAGTATGAAAACCCATGACTTGTTGTCCATTTTTGGGTGTAGCCTCTGGGTAGGCTTCGACTGCCCAAGGTGTACCTATTGAAGGCCTTTAATAAATACTTGCTTTTACTCTCTTAATCTTGTCTAGCCTCTGTTCTAGGTAGCCACTACAAGGCATCTTAGACACTGAAGATTACTATTATTTCACCTTATGATAACTTATTTTAATACCACAGGAAGAAAATACGATTTTAAAATTTATCTATAAAGTATTAGATTCACGGGTGTTCCCACATAAAATAGATACAGTCCTTTCTTTTGCCCAACAAAAGTAATTTTAAAATTACTGGAAGGATGCCTGAAATTAAAAATCAAAAGTTGATCAATTCAAGACAAATTCTTGGTTAAGGATAAATTATGGCAAAGAAATCTCAGAGGAAGAATGGACAAAGAGAATGGAGATAAGGTTAGTGACTCATATCTATGGAAAAAGTGGAGCTAGGTATTTTCTAACAGTGAACAAAGAACATCTGCAATGTTACGTTCAGTCTGCTTCTATCAGAAGCTGAACAATGAAGACCATCTCTTATATAACTCAGCTGAGAAAGGCTTTTAGCTGATTTCCATATCATTAACACTTCTACATATGAAGTAATTTCTTTTTTAAGTAATGAAAACCCCCCAGACAATCAGAAAATAGTTATTTGGTTATTGCAAATGACCCGGGTGAAAAGAGAGTGGTGAAAATCATTACTAAAACCACGGAAAGATTACAAAGATCCAAGTGGATCTGTCCTTATGACAGCAGGCATTGGACAGTGCAGACACTTATGAGATACTGGTCACATACTGGATAAACACCATGAGTGGACAACAGCACCATTCACAGCTGTCCAGCAGCACTCAGCCAACACAGAGTTTACATATCAACTCCTAATAAACTGTAAATGCTCACAAAAAGTTGTTTGCTCACCTCAGCGACTCTGTCCTGTTGATCAGAGGCCGGCAGGGGGGTGGTGGTGGTGAAATATATAACAGTGGTTCTTCTGAGACTATCATTAGTGCTTTGTTATCAGATACAGAATGGTCATACCTGCGAAAAACCAACAAAAATACAGCAAGAAATCCCTTAAAAAACTTTTTCATGACCCTTTGACGAAAGCCAGAGAATAAACACTATCACCAGCAGACCCATGAACGTTACAGCTGCTCCCGTGAGAATTCTGAAACAGGTGCATAACAATTCCTTTCAAATATCCAATGTTCTTAGTCAATCCCTCAAAGGGGGCTGACAGCTCTCAATGCAGGACAGGCAGATGAGCATTAGCAGATGTTGGATCTCTCCCAAGAAGGCCAGATATTGATAGAATATGTGTCTGTAAAATATTCCTCATAGTATGCAAACTATGTGATCTCTGCAGACACAACTTTCTTTTTCATTCCAGAGCTGTGCAAGACTTGCTTCAGAAATACTAAATTTATTATTCACTAAAACCATGCAGATAGAAAGACCATAATCTATATAACAACTGAGCAGCCACAAACTATATTATAATTGACTGGAGAGGATTTACATCTCTGTCTCGAGAATTCAGCTTGGTTTTGATAAAAAGTGAAAAGGAGCATGCATTTCTCAGTACAAAAATCCATAACACTCTCAGCAATTTCTGAGGAGTTAACTAATTATCACCAAATACCTAATGTAGGTTTCCTCTCTTGACAGGTTATCAATGTAACAGTTTTAGTCCTCTTGGGTTTGACAGACTTGTAGCACCTGAACCTCAACTTTTTTCTGAAAAATCAGGTATAAGAGCTTATGAAAGCCTTATTCATAGTCACCTCCCCTTCCCAGCTTTCTCTCCAACTTCATGTCTGCTTCTCCTCTCTACTGTATCTAGGACTTATTGTCACTGGTGTCCCAGCGGGGGTAAATCAGCACTCTTTGACTCTAATATTAGAAGGCTTATATGATTTATTAAAATAACTCTATTGTTCAGAAGGATTTGGGCTATTTCTGCCCAGGGACAGAGCTAGCTTCTTGTTTCTTCAAGTTCCATACCAAAAGTGCAAGAATGTTTACATATTTCATTGATAATAATTTTTCACATCATTGTCTGACAGAGAGAAGAGAGAGAAAAGGCTCACATCTCTTATGTGGGAGACAGGGCAGCCAGAAACTCATGTCTTTGAAACCACACACACAAAGATTAGTTTCTACAGAAATCTATGCTTAGAAGTGAGCTTTCCCATGGAAAGAAAAACCCAGCAAGTTTGCATCCAAGAAACTTATAAAATGTCTAGGTGACAAGGACTGATAAAGAATATGCAGCAAAGAGCTCACAGCTTGCTAAACCCAGGGTGAAACAGTGAAAGAAAAGGTGGTATAGGCACGAGCACATCCTCCTAAGAGAACCCATCCACTCTTCTGCCTCACAGGTCTTGGTCTGAAACATACCACATACCCTCAACCATGGCTACAGCCTTAAAATGCTCCGGATTTATTGCCTTCTTTCTGCATGGCAAAATACATTAGGGCTTTCTGCACATCTGTGCCTGGCTTTGTCCAACCAGCCAAAACACTCCACTGGAAAGGGGCAGTCTAATAGGATAAATCTTGTAAGGGAAAACATGAGCTGTATCAGCCAGACTTCAATCTGGAGGCAATTATATGTTCACTTATGCACTGCGTGCTGCACTAGCAAGCCTGAAAGGCAGTATTAATTAAATAATGGATAAGCCCAGGGATGGACTCAGATGGACGTTTTTAAATGAAAAAGACACTGCTAAGTGCAGAGTGTGCTCTTACTCATGAACTTTCCCAGTCTTCTCTTGAGCAACTAAGAAAATAAGTACTCCAGCTTGAAAAGTAAGAAGAGATAGATAATATGACAAATATCACAGCTATGCAAGCTAAAATATAGATCAGAAGAAAAAAGCAAACAGCTGAATTGAAGAAGGTCCTGAAAGTCTTGGTGACTTTCAGCGCTTGTGGATAAGCTCTTGTCCCTAACACTGTGCAGTACAGCCACATGTATACTTCTGAAGGTCTACATGTTGGGTACTCTGGGAGATAAAACACCCTATTCATTTGAAAAGCAAACTGAGCAGCTTTCAAAACACTCTGTTTAGAACTCGGGTACTCTGTAAAGGCAGCAAGAGCACTGGCCAAAAAGGTGAGCAAGGCAGTGAAGGCTAAAAGCACCAGTGCCCTCTGCCACCTGAAATACGTAAAAGGTTTTCATCTCACCTGTTACTCTTTTCGGAAACAATGCTCTCAGGTATCTTCTGAGCTGTGCTGGACTCCTGGCGAGCTGAGAACTCCAAAAGATTTCTGGTCCGGTGGTTAGAACTCACAGTGGAATATACTCCATTGGGATCCTTTTCGAATACACTGCAAAACGTAATAAACATAGCAAAATGTATCACACACATAAGGGATCTGCAAGGCACTTTCCTGTAAGGCATTAAATACTCAGGTGGAGAAGTTTCTGGCTGCTGTTACATTACACGGTTAAGGTTCATGTCATATCTACTGTACAAAACTATGTGTCATTATAATTTCATTGGTCAAAGCAATGAGTCAGAAAAGCATTTCTGTTCTCTTTTTCAGTTTTAATTGTTTGAAGTATTCTGATGCTCTAGTTTTCACATTCCCTCATACAAGCTTCACCTGCAGAAACTAAGAACACCCTGCTTGTAACCCAGGTCTACAGGGATAAGAAAATTATCTACAATCAAATCAAAGCACTCCTAAACTTTAACCTTCATCAGCCTCAAAGTACAATCTACATAGTTCATATGAATACAAGTATGGAAAACTTAGCTGCCAAATTCTGTGCAGCTGCAAGCCTGGAATGTCATGCCAGACACCTACCAGGACTGTACACAAATCTAAATATGTTCAATTCTACTTGGATTTAGAACAACTGGCAGGGCCAACAGCCCTTTGGGCAGGAGGCCATGATGCCAGATACCCTGATCTGGTGTGTGCTGGCATGGACTGAAGGATCCTGGAGACTGGCATGGACTGAAGGCCTGGAGGCTGCTCAGCCAGCCAGGAGTGTCTGTGCTGCTGTCCATGCAGAGAGGGAGCAGCACTCCACATGTGAGCTGAAAACACAACCCCACCACTGCTCCACCAGACCTGCATACTCAGAAGGGCGAGCTACAAAGGAGAACCCTCAAAAGCACAGAAGCAATACTTCAGTTTGTCCCCTCCAGAGGCTGGCTTTCCTCTTTCATAACATGGTTACTTCCTGAAATATGTATGTTTACAAACCCAAGTCCTAACCTTCTTGGCTACCAACAGCAGAGCATCACCAGCAGCAACAGAGTGAAAACATAAAAATGCAACAAGCCCTCAGCATAATGACGAGATCTCTGCCATTCATGCTGATCGCAGTTCAGAGAGCGCATTTTAACTCATGCCCCACCCCTCCTGTGTGGCAGAGCATAAACTCTGCAGGGGAGTATTTCCTGGTTTTACATGGCATCACTTTGCAACAGGCAACAAATACAAATAGAGACAGGCAAAACCTAGCAAGGAGGCCAGATTAAATACTCCACAACTAAGCAGAAGGCAGACAGACTTGCCTAGAAATTCCCTCTCTTTTGCCAACACTTTTGCACTCCTATTAGTAGCAACCCAGGTGTCCCTGTGAGCAATTGTGTCATGTTCTGAACCAGAGTCAGGATAATCCTAGACCCAGGCTAATGTTGCTTTGATTGCCTCCTCTCCCCCACGTTTCTAGGCAGCAGCATGGAACAAGGGCAGCAGAAATGCTTCAGGCTCTGCTTTCGCTTGTGCCAATGGGCAGAGAAGTACTTAACAGTTTCCTTACTGCCTGTGTACATTGGTATCCAAATGTCTCATTGCTTCTATTCCACAGAAAGCTGGATGGTTTATTCATAACCTCCTATCGGGCAACACCGGGTCTACCCAATTTTACAGAAACAATCTCCACTATCTACTAGGTTTTATGAGATCACATTTCTTCTCCGCCAATGAAAGCATCAGCACAATTGGCAGCATCTCAAGCCCAAAAAACAGAGCTCAAAACTAAGGCTGATGCTCAAATGGATGTCTCGCGTTCCTGCTGGAAGCCATTCACCTGTGAAATGCCCTTACTGTACTTAATCTGGAGTCATGACAGCCAGAAGTACTTTATTCATTAGACCAAGAATATCCCTCAGAAGAGCTGAAAGTTGTTAACTCTTCCGCAAATCTTTTCTCCACAGCCTGAAGTGTATCAGCCATCCAGTGTGCTGCTGGACCTCCTGGATCTGGTGTTTTAGCCTATCCTACCTCTCTCCTTTGCCATTCAAAATGACACACAGAACCAGAGAAACTTTCCATGTAATTAGTTCATTAAAGCTGAGAAAAAAATCTAAGCAGAAGAACTGCAATAAACTGCTTTTTTTCCATGATGCTTTCTTCCTTCCTATTTGTTTCATTCTGCAAAAGCAATTCTTGTTATTTCAGGTTCCAGCTTGGCGAGGTGAAGTGTCACATACAATTCATTCCTACTGCAGTTCACCCTGAACTCTGAACAACACAGACAAATCCAAACCAAGGATAAAGACTCACACTCTTCTGTAATTACAGCTAATCCTCCTTTCTGTGACTTAGTTGTTGTAGCTACACACCCATTCTAAACCACACACACCTCACTTTATTGCATCAGCTCTAGAAGAGAGGAAATGTTTATCTTCCCTCTTCTCAAGCTTAAAACACCTTTATCTCTTCATCAAAAATCAGCCGAGCATGGGATGTTTCAACCTGAAAGAAGATATCTTCAGCAGCAAAAGACAAAGAAGAAGCTGAACAGAGTATGTTTTGCCATCCTTACAGGCATAAACCATGGTGCCCACTTTTGACAATGTGAACCCAAACTTGAGAAAAATATGATATCAGGGTATTTTTTCCAATGCCCTTTCCTTTATCAGGATAGTTAATTTTTCTTTTGAAGCCGGGCTAGCAGCAATTTCTGCTATATGGGCCACTTTTGCACTTCCCCTTTCCCATTCCTTTTCTAGGACATTGAAAATGTTCCTTCTCAATGTCTCAGATATGTCTGAAAAAAATTAAATGTAAAGATCCACTTTGTTGCTCCTCCGGTTTGCGGCAACGACCGAAAACCAAAATAACTTTAGTTCTGAATAAGGAAAAGCCCCACAAATTGAAATCCTGTCCCACTTCCACCTTCTAATTATGTGGAGAGTAATTAGTTTTGTTAGTTTTTTTCCCCATCTGAACAGAAGATGTTGCTCTGCTGAATCATTTTTAACTCTTCCCTTCTCCCAAGAGGGAACACTAGTGAAATTTGTCTATAAATAGGGCTTCATCTTCAGGAAACAAATAGGAGAGGACATGCAGGTAATGGTCCACATCATCCAGTTTCAAGGTCTTTCCTTGCCATGTGCTACCTGATGGTCTGAGACAGGGTATCAGAAATACTCCTCCTTCGACATCTCAAGTTAATATGACTTAGGAGCAAGGAATCCCTTCAAGCAGCTGGGATGATGATGGACCTGTCCTGCAGAGCTGCATCTGGAAACATCTGCTGACCTCAGGCATGCTGAGCTTCACAAGTGCCAAGCAGAACAGCAACAATACAAGCAGCAACAGGAAGGGTCTACAGAATAGATCCCAGCACCATGACATTGAAGAGGAAATAAATACTGGGCATTTAAAATCAGGCAGAAGAGGCCAGAAAACATGAAAAAGAAAGGTAGAAGATCCCATTCCAAGGGAGGAAAGCTTCAAAAAAACAGTATTTTCAACTAAGATATGAAGTTAGTTTAAGAACTGGTTTAATATAACAGGTGGCGCATTGACAGTTTTTTCATCCTGTTGAGCTACAAGATGAGAAGTTGGTAAAGGAAGAGCACTTTGGCATACCTGGCCTGTGCAAGTCCTGCTAATTGCGGGAACTGAGTTACTGTCTCACATTAAAAGTCAAGAAAGACTGAAGCTGAGAATTGGCTTTACTGGGTAAGACAGTATTTTAATAGTTGAAATCCTTCCTGTTGTGCTCACTCACACACCTGGAGTACCTAGCAAGGCTTTAGAGCCTGCATTTGGACATCCCAGATACAGTGAGCATGAAAGGGTTTTCGCAAGCCACAAACACCCTGTGCAAGCTGGCTGAGCTATTGGCTTGTTTCAGATGCAAAACCAGACCCAAGGGAAAAAAGAAAGAACTGCTAAATACTTCATGCAGATGTTTATTCCAAAGTGTAGATAAATTTGATTATAAGAGGGGAAAAAAAGAGCTCTCCTGCCATGCTTTCCTCCAGGCATTCAACAGCACACAGTATTTTAGCTGTAATTTTACTTCTTTGGTTTGAATGTCAGTTTGATAAATGTGAAAGAAAGTCTTGCCAGGAGCCCAAACTAAATTTCATTTGTGCTTCTGGCTGAACAAATCCTGCGGACTTCAAGTTTTGAATAGTGACATTTAAGTTGTACAGTAATTTGTAGATGAAAGCCAATAGTGCTATCATAACAACGAGTTTTCTGGGGACAGAACTCTTGAGTATGAGCTCGGAAGTTTCCAACAAGCTGAAGTTGACATTGCAAGGAGACACCAACCAAAGACCTTGTCCTCTTCCTAATTGATTCCAGACAAGGCTGCCATAGTGCCAGACACTCTCTGGAAAGTATTTCTCGTTTCTATTCCCGATGAGTGCACCATCTGCTGACAGCAACGCTCTGCATTCTCCTGTGGGCTGCTCCAGAGCTGCCCTCTCTTTATGCTGGGCTGGAGAGCAGCCCAGCCTTCTTCCTCTGCAGGGGAAGAGGAGCAAAGCAACCCAAAGTGGAGTTTTTGTATATTTCTGTTGTGTTTTGCATGCTTTAAATAGCAAGTTATTTTTAAGAAAGCCTCTGGAAAACAAAGAAAGAAAACTAATATTAACACCCAGAGCACTTTTTTTTTTTCTTGGAAAACTGTACCATTATCTAGCCTTTATTGCCAAAGCTTGTGGCTGTGATCAGCAGAAGAGAGAGGAAGGAATCTCTTCCGGCTCCCAGAGTTGTGGTTTGCAAGAAAACCAAAGGTATCCAATTTTATTCAAGCATCAATCTATCAAGAGAGGTATTGAAAGGTCTGGAATCTAGACCCATGTCCAATTCACTCAGCCTGTCCTTTTTCTCTCGATTTCTCCCTCTGTCTTCAAGGAGAACCTACAACACAAGACCAAAGGTGTGCTGCAGAAACAGTTTCATATCTTTGAGCCATCTCCAACACAAACGTACACTCAACTTGGCACTGAAATGTGTTCTTTCAGTGTCACAAACATTACAGGAGGTTTCCTATACTACAAGTGTCAAGAGCCTGAAATGTCTTCCAATGCTTCTGCTGTTTTTGCCAAAACACCCTGGGGGCTTCATCTTTCTTTGGCAGCCAGAAGCCATGGGCCTGGCTAACCATGGCACTGTTTCATGCTTCTTGTACTCAACTCAGAGTTTTTTCTTCACATTTCACCAGTTCCTCTCTACTAGTGCGTAAGAAATTAATAGGCATTTGACTGTCATCATTTGTATGTAGGTTTACTATACATCACATTTAAGCCTATCAGCCTCCTGAAGACATATGGGAGGCTACTGAGGCTTGCAAAAAGCAAAAAACCAATACTTTCTATCCTTCACCAAGTGCAAAAACAGCCCAGGACTGGATGAACTGAGGAAAATAAACTGACCCTGAAATACAGCCCATCATCTGCAGTTCTCTGCTCTCAGAACACCTCTTAGAGATGCTTCAAGCAAGTCACTGCAAGTTTGGGAGTTGCTCTTCCACTCCTCCTGCAAGCCATCAGTGGTTCCAACCAACCTGCACCACTTTGCTCTGGAATGGAGACAGGAAGGAGCACACACAGGGTCCTGGAAGAACTGTTAAGGAAACAAACTAATGTAAGGCCAAAACAATGCTGTGTTTGGGCTGTTGGTCACTGCCCTTCACATTGGGCAGGTGCCAGACACATGGCTTTAGCCTACTCAGCACATGCTACTCAAGGGAACATTGGGGGTGTTTTTGAACATACCATGCCACTGCTTGGGGTCACCTGCCAGGGCAGCACAGAAGTGACTCCAGACCACACCAGGACCTTGGCCTGGCTGCTGTGGGTGGGATCTTCACTGACCCATCCCATCACAAACACACAGCTCCCACACCTCTGCAGCAACACAACACTTGCTGCATGTGATGGTATGGGAACAAGATCAGATACTTTGCCCACACAGAAAATGCTCCCTACTGGCACTATTCCTTCAACTTTCCAACATCCCATCACTGAGGTATCCCTACGCTCCTGCTCACCTTATGGGTCTGTTTCTTCAATCAAGAATCAGTATAAAGTCTCAAACAGCAGCAAACTTGCACAAAAACACTGCTGAATGCACCAGGCCTCAGAATAATCCTGCTCTCCCACACCCCAGCTCAAGATTGCTCAGCTTGAGTAAGGGCACTAGACCACAGTGACACCAATACAGGTGTGCTGAATGGATGGTGCTGTCAGCAGCCCAAATCCTTCATGCTCCAAAAGCTTAGCAGATCCCTGTAGTGCTGACTAGCATCCTGCACACTAGGTGGGATGCTAATCTGCATACTGGTATCAAAAACTTGTGTTTTCATTACTTTATCCTCACAAACAAGGTCATGGTAGCTCGCAAGCTGAATAATCCTTGGGCAGTTTCCTCATTTTTAGTAAAAGATGATGAATCCTAGAACTTCTGGGTTTTTTTCCCTGTTTGTGCTACCAATTTAAGAAATCAGACACATCCCTAAGTCTTTCAGGAATCAAAAGTCACCGCTTCCTTCATTTGCTGTAGACTATGACAACAGCAGACCAATCGCACTTCTCAGCCAACCAGGCCAGCGTATATATTTGTAACTGCTCAGTGGATCTAAATTTTTAATAGATTATTCAGTTTCCAGGATAGTTCTGGAAAGTAGAGGAAAATCCATGAGGACACCCTGGAGAGGAGCTGCAATGAAGTCTCTGCTAAAGGCCAGCCATTCTAGTGCAGCTGCTTGAGGTCAGTGGGACACAAGAGGTTTTGAAGCAGCAGCAGCAGCTGTACTGAGTTACATCAATCACCACCTCAGTCATCCTCCACTACAAACAGCTTTCTACATATCCCCTAGTCTGTTTTCCAGTTTGAAAGGGATTCCAGCCATACAGAAGTGGCCAACTTCTACGAAAAACACAAAATTAATAATACTAAAAAACCAGTATCACACCACCCTCCCAAACATCCTGTTCCCATCTCTTTGCAGATCTCCCTTTCCTCCCTCCAACTTAATATTTTCCTTTGTTTTCTATCCACTACATTCTGGCTGGCTGACATCTTAATAAATGCTCTAAGACTGCTGCTAGGTGACAACCACCATGTAAGCTTACGCAGACTGATTATGTGAAAAGAAATAATTAGTTGAACACTTTTTATAGCCAAAAAGATAATGCTACAGCCACCAGCAAATACCTGGCTTACATGCTTTGCTGCTACAGTCCCAAGAAGAGATGCAGAAAATTTATCTTTTGCATCCTCTGTGATTGTTCTCCTTTCCCTGCTTTTTACACATGACTTGGGTTATTTTCCTGCAAATATTTTACTATTACATGTAGGACTTGCATTAAAAAAAAACCAAACCAAACATACAAGACAATTTGTATTCAAATGAGAACAGGGAAGAGAGTCAAAATAAAAATATTCCCAAAATAAATACATGGATTGTTTAGACTAGAACATGTACTTGGTTGCCATTTGTTTCAGCCTTGTTTGTGCTTGTTTAACACATTTGCAGAGCTGTTTACTCTAAGGCCAGTCTGCAAGCGTGGAAATCAAAGGAGGAGGAAAAGGCATATAGGAACTGCAATAATTTGAAAATTACCAGATTTGATGTTGTAAGTGCTAAAAAACCAGCACAGCTAATTAGATGTTTGTCAATGCCAGCAGCCAGCCATGTCTCAGGGTTGCCACGCCAGCTGGGAGTTGGGACCAACGCCAACTCCACAGAAGGCACATATGGAGGCAGGAGAGCCTGGCTCACAGGGAGACCCAGCTCCTGGGCGCACCTGGCTCCAGATGTCCTGGTTCCAGCTCCCAGCCCTGCTGTATGCCAAAGTCTGTGTGCTCACTGCCTTGTGTGCAAACACTGCTAGTTGCCAATTCCCACCTTGCACCTCACAGAATGCAAGGCTGAGGCAAGGGGGTGATCTCTGCAATGAACGGAACCAAAATGTACCCTTTTCCCTCCAATCACTCCACTCACTTTCCTCACCAATCACTCTTAAATAATAATAAAACGAAGTTTTTATACATGTTGAATCCAAATACAAATAACTCACGAAGATTACAGAATAGTTCACTAACAAACAGATAGGAAATTCCTGGGTATATTTCTTCTAGTATAAAACAAACAGATAAAATTGACACACTAATAGAATTCCTGCTAAATTACTTCTGCTTTTAATAACTGAAAGTTTCAGCTTTCAATACAAAGCAGTAACAAACCGAAAGAGTTTAGTAACACAGAACTACCTAATGCAGAGTGACTACTAACTCCACACAAGCCCTTTTCACATCCTCAAATCGCACTGGCATTCAATTTATATTGAATTAGACTTGCATTCTTTTCTTAGAGATACCATGGTGCTGGGGTCAAAGACTGAAGGATGTTCTGAAAGGCTTGTCGGTAATTAAGCAGACTGGGCAGCACTCTCCCCCCAGTATTTTAAAACTGATTTCTTGTGTCAACAGGCTACCTACCAGACTTTCACCCGCACTCCCAAATTCCCAAGTTCAGCATTACAGGTTACCCCCACACGTATCTGTCAGCATGAAAACGTGTCAGGAGAATAATATTATTTGCTAAACTTGCTAGCTCTCGTTTGCCAAGGGCTGCCGCATCCTGGACTCCTTTCCATAATCTTACAACAGCTGAACAGCAGTCTCGGAGTCCTCCATGAAACATTACAAACATCTCACCACACACACAGAGGCAACAAGACTTACGACAAATTTAAAAAATTACACGTTTATTAGTGCAACACACATCCACTAATGCAGAGGAAAACACAGAACTAAGTACACAGCCACCCATCCAGATGGGATTGTTCTGTGGGATGCTGAGTGCCCAAACACTGCACCCTCACTGATCCACTGCAGGCCATGGAGGCTTTGCAGGACTGCCTGTTCTTCAGCCTCACATCCCCAACCGTAAACAATCCAACTGTTTCCCTGCTTCCTCTGATTAGACAGAAAGAGGTAACCTATACATCTGCCCTTTTGTTTTACCTCTAGTCTTCAAAAAATCCTACCATTTCCCACAAGAACCTAAGAAGCATCTTACAATAAGGCTATTACAATACAATAATACAATAAGGGTATTTCAAAGTCTGCTACAAATTTTAGGGGGTAAATTTCCCATGGTTTTGCTTTTTTTGGATGTCACAGTCTCTCTGCAATCATTCATTGGTTTGAAGTAACAAAATTGTCAATACTAATATGTTTGGACCAAAACATCCTGAGCCCAAATGCTGGCACACCTCCATTCAGGTGTGCAAATGAAATGATAGAAAAAATGGCAACACAAGGTTTCAGAATATATTTACCTCCAGTTGACCACTGCACAGAAATTGGGGATTCCACAGTCAGCTAACTGGGGAAAAGGAGTGTTTTTGCTGAACTATAAGCTAGCATAGATATTATCACAAAAAATTACTTATTTCTGTAAGAAATTGCAGGGACTGAAAATAAGCACATATATTGGAAGCCTCTGTTGTTAAGGACTAAGCAGAACAGCAATCCTGTCATGTTCGTGGAGCTGCCATTCAGTGACACCTTTATAAAAGGAAGGATGGGAGGAGTGAAATCTAAAGAAATGGTCTGTATATCCCACAATCTGGGTCTTCTAAAGAGTATTGCACAATCAAATATTCAGACCACCTTGACACAGCCTAGGATTTAAATTGCAGTGTGAGCATTTCTTCTGCAAGGGAGGAAAAAAACAAAACCAGGAAGAGAAATTCCTTGCAAATTTGCAATTACATGTCTCTTCATTGCCTAAACCCAGTGCTGATGCAAACCACCTGGTTCAGGCATAGCAGTTACACTGGCATGCTCAGCTACTGTACTGGCCAGGAACAGTCAGACATCCAAGGATTTCTTCTTGCTTTATCTACTTTATTAAACATCAAACCTGTCAGGAAGCTAACCCTGTCACATTCCTCTAGTTACTTTAGTGCTACAAAGACATGAACACAACATGACCTTCTGGCCCACTCTGACAGCAGTGCCTTGCCATCGAGCTCAACACCTTGTTTATTCCTGGGGTTAGGGAAGATGCCACAGAACTTCAGAGCACTGTGGTAAAAGACTTCCTACCCATCTCTCTGTGTTCCCAAGCCTTTTATCACTAACAAGAGTTTCATGCATTCCATCATCTCACTGCAATGCAGACACAAGTACATTTTCCCCAATTCAGAAAGATTTTCTAGTAACTCTAAATAAGTGTCTCTCTCAAGTGAGTGGTAATGCTTGAAATGCAGATGGGATGTATAAATCAATCCCTTAGTATCTGGAAGATGATTTTTCTGCCTCATAGTCAAAAATCACAGTACAAATTCTAAATACACTAAAAAATGGTCTACCTTAACATCAAAGCCATCAAAGCAGTATTATCAAAACTATATAATATCACTATATAATATCATTATAATAAACTATAATAACATCAAAGCTATATCAAAGCAAAATTATCAGCTGTATTTCACTTCCTGATAAACAGTATTTGTAGTAAGTGCAAATACTTCAGAAGTAATTTCAGCTTTAGCAAATTTTCTAATATTAAAAATGCAAACATCACTTTCTAAAAATTTATCACAGTCAGAAACAAAGTCTTCCTCCATATTTATCCCATTCCTTTAGTTTGACTGGGATTTTGAGCACAAATGGGGACACTGCTGACTGGGATGCTACTGAAATATTATGCCTTTTTGAAAAAGCGAATGGCTCAATCTATAAAGTCTTTATGTTCCAAAGCTGAGTTAAATAGACAGGTATGTGCAAGAAGTATTTCTTTTTATTCTTCTTTCTTTCACAGATTTCTTTATAAACTGTCTGGCAAGCTATGTAGCTTTTTCCTGCCATTCTCTGGTTTCTATGCCCTACTGATAACAGTTCAAACAAGAGAGGTTTCTGACTACCACTTCAACTAATCAAGGAGAGGGAACAACCTCTTCACCAGACCTGAGAGACAAGGGCTTACTCTGCAATGAGGGAGATTGCAGCTGGACACATCTAAGCATCAGGACTGCAAGGCATGGAATGTACAGCAGGACTTCCTGAGTACTTTGAGTATGAAAGTAGCTTCAAGTCATAGCTACTGAAATTAGCACAGGTATGAGCAAGCAGACAAGCTCTCCAAGTCTGACTTTTTTTCCTAAAAGGATTTTAAACACATTTCTTAATATCCGCTGGTATAAATTGAGCAGACAAACTGCTGTATGCTGGCACTGAATAAAAAAAAAAGCCAAACCAAGAGAAATTAGATGTACAAGATCTAACTCCTATTGCCAGAAGGATTCCAAAAGAGGAACCATTATACAGATGCATCTTCCCCTAAGCAGGAGGAGAATAAAGGACAGATTTCAGATTTCAAGCTCAAGGCTTTAAAACACAACACTGGCTGTTATTAATGATTCAAACAAAAATCTCAGGACAGTAAACTTGCTAGGCAAAGAGGAATTTCTAAGTAGCTTACCTCAACGGACCATAATTCAACATTATAAAGGCCAGTATCACCATCACACACAGCACCCTTCTCTTTGGAGATGATACTTTGAGCTTCTGGTTCTAGACAGAGAAAACAGAAGACACTGAATAGAAGAGGGATACACATATGCAGGGGTATGTCAAAAGCCAAGTACACCAAATTATACTTGATTTTTAGATTTGTATTTGCCTAATTATGTGTGAATACATTCCTGAACTACTATAAAATAAAACTTTGGTTTATACATTATGTTCAGCTTCTATCCAGTGAAATATTCAGAAGCACCATGAAGTAAAGAATGAAAAGTCTACCAGACAATGCACCAGCTATCCTGACATAGAACTGGTGAAAGTCATGCTTGGAATGGGATGCTGGGCTAGAAACCCTCAAAGGTCTTCCAGTCAATATTTCCCCAACTCTGTTGTAGTGCCTTCCACCTGAACAACTATTTTCATATAAAATTAGACTTTCATCACAACCTCTTACCTCTAATACCACTTCATCCAGCTGCCTCTTCAGTGTGCTGTTTTCTTTCTTGAGTTTCTCATTCTCCAGCAGGGCTGCCTCCAGCCTGGCCTCCAGTCCCAACATGTATTCCTTCTTTTTCTTGCGTGACTGAAAGGCTGACTCACGGTTTTTAATCATGCGCTGCTGCCGCCTCAAGACACTGACCTGAACACACAATACACAGGCTGTTAACAATCCACAAGTTAAAACTGCCTACATTTCACGCAGAATTTCTGCTTCTCTGCTTTGCCCAAAGGTCTGCACAAATAGCTTCCCATTCTCTGCTTCAAATGAGCTGGAATGGTCAGCACAGAGGCACCTTGGGATCATGGTACACCTAAGGAAAAAACAGGTCCTGTACTGTCTCAGTTTTCTTCTGCATTCTCAACATTCTAATGCAGGGGTCATCAAACATATACTCCAGTTTGAATTGATCAATCAAATCGCAAAGACAGAAAACACCTATCTTCAGGTCTGCAAGGCAGGAAGAATGTCTTTCACCTCGACTTCTCCCTGCACCATTTTACAGGCTACAATCAGTCATCTGCTTTCCTAACAGGAAGTTTCTAGGGTTTTCCAGTCTGTTCTGTTTGGAAGTCATTTCCACACTGATTACACCTGCTTCTGTACCTTTTACACCTATGCTACACAGTTTTTGAGGTTTTGAATAGTGTTGCTTATCTCAGATTGCACATTCTATGTGTATCAAGCACTTACACGGCAGTTTAAATGCAGTCTCTGGGTGCATCTACCCTAACATCTTAATTCAGATCAGGAGTGTGGCTTGGGTTCACATTTCCTGACTGTCCCACTGAAAGTGCTTTGCTTCACATCACAGAACAGCCTCTGAGAGCACACAAACTGGATTCTTTCAGGATGAAGCTCAACCAGCAAACATACTCTAGGAGAGCACATAATTCACTCTAACCACTAGACGGCATTCAGTCTGCAAGACCACACTGGGACAGCTCAAAGCAACCCCTCCCCATCCTCCAACAGTCCTGATGACTGATTTTTTTTCCCAAGCAGGAACACTCCATCATCTTTTACCACTTACTCATTTTGTGGTTTGCACTGCGTGAGACAACCCAGACCAAAAGCATCTTGCTGCTAACAAGGATAACAATGATGGATACTGCAGAACTATACAAAATTACTTGAAATCCTAAGTTTAAACACTAGACTGTTGATTTCCCTTCCCTCACAGATTAGTAACTCTGTTTTCATTAGGAACAGAAGACTTCCATCACATTTTTAAGCTGCAACTGGAAGTGCCTTAATGACAATTACATTGACAGACAACTGAATGATCCATCTTACATAGACCTGAATATCTTTTAATTACTAGCAGCACAGGCCCTGGTGTAACCTGTATGTCTCAGAGCAGGAACATTAAAGAAAAAATATAACTATTCCAGAAGTATTATTCTAGGGAAATAGTATAATCCCAGAATAGGAACATTAACTAAATCAGATTTTGAGTCTGGCTATGTAAAAAACCTTAACCGCAGCTTTTCAATTCTCTCCTTGTATCTACCTGCACACAGACAAGTATGTTGTTCTAGGGCACTGGTATCTTAAAAAAAAAGTGGCCACAAGCTGTTTGAAGACAACATTCTTTATGGTGCTGCAGTTTGGTGACTGTCCTGGATTGTTAAAATAAGATATTCTATTTGCCATCTGATAAAGATGGGGTTGTTATCTGGGCAGTTTTTTCTTATCTCTCCCACAAACAATATCTCCCTTGGGGAAATATCTTCTGTTAATGAGCCATTGAGTGCCACTACATGACTGATAAGATTACATTATTCCCATTGTGAGGTGCTCCATCCGGGGGGAGGAGCCAAGCATTCCTACTGGAATAAAAGAGAGACTTTTGAAACACAGAGCAGCCTCATTCTCCACTGGATTCCCAGAGGAAGACCAGGCCCATCTGCACCACCGCATTTTCAGAGGGAGCCTATACTCTTCTCTGCAGGATTGCTGCTTTGACAGAACTGTGTCTTCCACTATAGGAGAACTGCAGCTACCGTTCAGCTGGACTGTTATCCACACCCTGATCTCCAGGGTGGCAGGTCATACCCTGACTCTGTCAGGGTTTTTTTTTTTTTTTCCTCTTTTGTTTGTTTCTTTTGTTTGTTTGCTGTTACTAGTTACATTTGCTTCTTTTTAGTTTTCCTAGTAAATAACTGTTATTCCTATTCCCATCTTTTTGCCTGACAGCCTTTTAATTTCAAAAATTGTGGTGATTGGGAGGGAGGGTGTTTTTTTGTTTTTTTTTCCTTAGCAGACACCTGTCTTTTTAAACCAAGACAGTGATAAAGATGAAGAAAACATACTACAGTGCATTAACGTTCTGGGTTGCTTCTGTGTTGGTCTAATTGCTTTTTATAAAGATCATTTATTATATGTCTAGTCTGCTGGCACCAACAAAAGTCTGTGAAAGTGAAGCTGTTTGTACTTACTCCAGTTTCTCTCTTTAGCAGGGAGTGGAGAAGGAAAAGGTTTAAACATATTTTCATTAACACTAAGCTTTGTCTTGAATTTTTTAAGTACTACAACACTTAACATAAAAAAGCATCTGCAGACATATAAAAACTGGACCAAAAAAAAGATTTGGGCTAGCCAAGAACTGCCGTGTACAGAACACACCAGTCTGGGCCAGGATTACTTAAACTGTTCAGAGATGAAAAAACAAGGAAAGAGTTCATGCAGCAGCTTTGGCTCAAGCAGTGCGCTATTCCAAACAAGGAGTTACGTTCACCTTTTTAAAAAGACATTTTGCATCATGAACCCAGAGAAGACCAAATTGTTTACATCCATGCTTGTTTGCAGACCTGCTCAGGATTATTCATTACTGGAGAGCTTTTAATTACGTGTCTGGAACCTCTGGCAAATCTACATGCTGCCCTGAAGAAAATAAGGTGTTACAGCACCAGTATAGTGCCTCTACACTAAGACTACATCCCAAGGTACATCTGTCACTGTTTCAGACACTGCCATCTACATTTTATGTGTTACTTATCCAGATTGCTCTGCTTTACTCACAGTCCTCCAAATGCTGTGAGCAACAGCAGCTCTCCCCAGCCTAATTCCAGGTACTCTGTGCAGTATCTGCATTTCAGTCTATGCCACACCAACTACATTTTTACTCATTTTGCTTAAATGAAATCCAGTATTTGTGTCCTTAAGTTATTTTGATTTACAATCCTTAAACAGTTTAGGGTCCTCCTTGTTCAGCCCTCCAGGTCTTGCCTGGCTTTTCTCAAGGAATATGCCACAACTGCACACCCAATCCCACCTAAATGTGATGTAGGAAATGGAAAGAGCTGTGTGAGTGAAGTGGTGCAGGAATGCTGAACCTGGAAGCAGTATGGCAACCAGCATTACTCAGCTGGCCTAGCACCAAGACAAACATGCCCCCTGCTAGAGCACTTTGATCCTCAGGAGGAAGAGGAACTAATTTATTATGTCAGTCTGCTTCAGCAACATCGCTTTGCACAAGTGCTGAACCAAGATTAAAGGTAGCAAACACCACTGCTAACTTCTTTTACAGCCTTCAATTTTCAAAGTTGAATTGCATTGATGTTCCACTCAAGATAGCAACTTCTGTTTCTAAGGAAACACACACCACAGAGGGAGAACATCTGCCTTAAAAACAAGCAGTAATCAGTGATGCAACTTCTGCTTTCTAGCTTTGAAAACCACACCACCACTAGCAGAGACACACACAAAAATGCTGTAAACATGGAGAATTGGCAGGTTCATTGCAAACCCTTACTTCAAACAGCACTAACCAGATTCAGATTGTCTTCTATCTTCAGAGGTTTGACGAAGAGTCATGCACTTTACAAATAAACACTGCTACCTCGATTTACTTCCAAAGAAAACTCAACTATGAGCAAAATTTAACCTTCTTTCCAACACAAGCTGTGCTTCTAAAAGCAAGAATGTCTCTCATACTCCGAGGAGTTTTTTGTACATGTGCTGGGAAAGTTAGCAAAAAGTTGAAAGCATAAACCATTTAATGTAGCATTAGCTGGCTTCTTAACTCAGGTTATGAAAGCTACTGTCTTTGAAGACGCATCTTTGATTGCAGGAGTACAAAATACATACAAAGTTTTTTTGTTCTTATGGAAGTTCTGGGTTTTCTTGTCTCTAACTCAACAGAACACAACTTGCTTAATGAGTTTATGTTACACAAATATTACATAATGTACAGCACAGAAATGAGGATTCTTCAACAGAAATCCACACTTATGCTGAAGCTATTGTGCATAATTAATCTTTTCTAGATTTCCTGTATTCTGGCACTTCCCCATGGCTGGCAGGTTGCACATGTGTGCCACCAGGACGTGCAGGGTCTCACGCCTACAGCTTGCCATCAGTCCATCCTGGTGTAATCTACTGGCAGTCTGAGTGCTAAGCTAACAGTTTATCCCTCCTAAGCCCAAAAGAAAGCCCTGCAGTGTTTCTTTTTATCCTGCAACATCTGCTTAGATTAGCAAACAATAAACATGTGTTACGGAGCTCAAATGACAGCTCCATCTGTGCAGCCCTGAGTGCCACATCTCCAAGGCAGTGTTTTAACCCTGCTGGCCCCAGCTGAATCCCAAAACATTTGTTTCTTCTCAAAGCACTTTTTCACAGTATGTGCCAAAGAGCAGATGTAACTGTTTTTTCATGTTATAACAAACATAAACCTGTTGTAACACAGGTAAGATGTGCAGCATTTCACAAGTCTTAAAACTGCTTCCCTAAAACGGCTTTGGGTGGAAACAGCAACACAACCACCCTTGGAAACAAACATCTGTTTGGCACCCCAGCTACACATTTGACTCCTGATGTCATGGATATGTATATGGAGTATGATGACAATAAGGAGGGTTTTGTCAATTAAACCTTATATTCAGACAATGGCAAGGTGCCATGCTAGCCCTGCTTACAGGGAGTAACAAATCCAGTGACTGCAGGTCATTGATTTGTGGTCTCTTGAGTTAACTTTGCATGACAGGGAATTACCACTAAAAAATGCAGCACACTTAACTGTTCTGCCTACTGACACACCTTTGCTTCTTGCATGTTGAATATCAAGTTTCCCCTGTACTCTGGCTGCTGAACTACTTATAGCACAATATTTTCATTATAAAATGCAGCCCACACTCATATATGATTAGTGAGGAAAAGTTACCATCAAGCCTGAGTGGCAACCCCAGACACTAGGAAATTATACAACAACATCCCTCCAAAGAAGCTGAAAGAACAGGCTTCCCACTGCTTTTGGGAAACAGTGACCTACACTGCTAATAAGCAGGTGCCTATACAGCACAATTCCATGTGTTTTCACTAGTGTTTTCTCCCTTACACTGAGATGTGATAGGACCCTCAGCTCACAACTGTGCTTGGAATACCACATTGAGGAATGACAGAGTTTTGAAGCCACCAACAAGAAGCTTTGGTCCTTTCCACAAGGATGTCTTGTTTGGACAACAAAACACAATCAAAGCAGCTCCAAATGAGTAGGAGCTAATTCAAGTTAACACTCAGCTTGCTAGCTGGTTAAGATGTCAAAGCTGAAGGGGAAAAAAAATCCACCCACATCTCAAAAGCTACTGTTTACACCTACTGCTTATTGTGAGCTACTGTGGAAAAACTTATTTGCACTGTAGTTGTTGAGAGCTTAACCCTCTTCTACTTCAATGAATGATCAAAAGGGGAGCCTGAAGAGATTAGGATCATATGGAACTCAGTAACTGAAGTTTCTAAAAATCATGAGTAAAATCTCGAGAGACAAATGGGTATGGAAAAAGAATGTGGCATTAAAACTTCCAATTCATCTGCTTCCAAAAAAACGTTTCTATTATATGGATTAAAAAAGTGATTTAGTACTAATCAAAAATCAGATATATCAAATCTTCCTGTAGGTAAGAGAAGTCCAGCCACTGAGAGCTTGCACTTGAGAAGACAGACAAGTTAGAGAAAATATCAATCAGCACTGTCTTCTGCCACTACAGCGTCCTGGATTGTAAAATAAGGATGTATTCTATTGCCATCTGTTAAAGGTGGGCAGTTATCTTCTGTTAATTGGGCAGTTTCTTTTATCTCTTCCACAACCAATCCTCCCTCAGGGGAGATATCTTCCATGGGCCATTGAGTCTCACTGCATGACTGATAAAATTACATTATTCCATTGTGAGAAGCTCCGCCCAGTGGAAGGAGCCAAACATTCCTACCTAAATATAATCTGATATTTTGGGACACCAGAGCAGCTTTTTCCCACTGGATTCCCAGAGGAGCAGCTGTCTTCTCCACTGGATTCCCAGAGGAAGACCAGGCCCATCTACACCATCACTGGACCTTCAGAGAAAACCTACACCCTTCTACAGGATCACTGCTTCAGCAGAACCACATCTGTCACTGCAGGACGACTGCAGCCACCATTCAACTGGACTGTCACCAACACCCTGACCCACAGGGTGTCAGGTCGTATTCTGACTCTTCAGTAGTTTTTGTTTGTATTAATTACATTTGTATTTTTTAGTTTTCCTAGTAAAGAACTGTTATTCTAATTCCCATATCTTTGCCTGAGAGCCTTTTAATTTCAAAATTGTGGTGATTTGGAGGGAGGGGGTTTACCTTTTCCATTTCAGGGAAGGCTTCTGCCTTCCTTAGCAGACACCTGCCTTTTCAAACCAAGACAACATGCACACCTGGTCTGCAACTCCAGGCAGGCCAGCAGATATTTAGCTGTTCCTCCCTGTTCTGTGCCAAGCTGCTAAATTCCCTGTTTACAGCTGGAAATCCTATTAAGAGTTTCCCTGAGACTCTGAAGGGACCATTAGGTTCCACATGCAGGTAACTGAAAGAGGTGCACAAGCCCTGATTAGCAGCTATCACAGAGTCAGAACTTACATCCAGCCCCACACCTGGGGCATTGCTCTGGAGCAAGGGCTTTGTCAACGGGATTTTGCCGCTGCTGGAGCCATTCCCAGCAGCTGGAGACAGCGCCTTCACCATGTGGTTCTGAAGTGCTGGGGCCCCTCCAGTGACTGCAATGACTGGCTGGGAGGCAGGAAGCACACCAGAAGCCTGGAGCTGTACCACAGCAGGCTGGGGCAGCACCACGGATGGACCTGGAACATAAGAACAGCAGCACTCAGCACAGATGAAATGGATTTGTACCTCACCACTTTGTAGGGGCATACTGCTATCCTCTCCTGCCCTGAACAGCTGAACTCAAATCCATTAGTGTATTCCACAGAACAGGAATGGAAAGAAGTTGTTCCAAAGTTTACAAGACTCTTAAATCCATCTTGCAAACCAAAACTACAGATATTACAGGAATCCAATAAATCAAGCTCTGTCCCAAAAGCTCTTCAAAGTTAATAAAATTCAACACTTGTTATATACATTACTCAGTATTGCTAATACCTGAAGCAGTCTGAACAACCTTTTCAAAGAATTTAGCCAACTTACCTCAATCCTCCTTCTCACTTTTGTCCACAAATACTTTATTGCTGTATTCAATGGAAAACTTACTACACAGAAGTGACTCATACCACACAGGTCAATTCAAACTAGCAGAGATGGAAGATGAACGAAAAAGAACAATGCAAGTTACATTTTCAAAACTTACGCTGAAGCTTCAATTCCCACTAAGACCATTTTTTTAGAAAAATGTCTTATGCAAGAAAGTTTAAACACAAGCTGAATAGAGCTTAAAAAAGGCCAGCAGAAAAAATGATGTAATTTTGACAGAGTTTAAAATGGAATTAAAAACAGTCACTTCCAAGAAATTTTAGTCCAACAACTACATTTAGCTCAAGAAGGTGCTTAAGTAACGTTTTGTTGTCTGAAAACACGTTAATGTCTCTCTAAATCTTTGTAACAGGATAACCTCGTCAGCTTTCAGGAAGAGCACATTCCAGCTGAGCATTTTAACCAAAATGATCAACAATGGATTACAGCATTTATCCAGCCTTCTGGAAGGTGAAAAGTGAAGTAATTTACCTAGAGCCAAGATCTTATGTATGGAGTAAAACTAGACCTTTTTTTTTTTTTTGCAGACACAATCTTGAAGACATCATAACTTAGTAAAACCCTGTTTAAGAATCTAAAATGATGAATTTGAGACTATTTCAAATTTTTTTAATGTAAAAAAGAGATTATGCTCTAAGACCGTGCTTTCTCCTTTAAGTTTTTATAAAAGGGGCTGTGAAAATAATATTTCTCATGCTTCTTTGAAGATAATGGCGTATTTCAAACTGGTAGTTCCAGCTTGTCATATGCAGGGGATTTAGACTGATGAAAAAAGATCCTTATGGTTTTTGTTATGGAAGCTGCACAAGAGAATTTTTAAACATACCATCAGTTAAAGGAAAGCACGGACATACTTTCTCAAAAGTATTTCCTCTATACTGTTTCACATAAACTACTGTCCTGACTTTTCAGGGAAAAGGAGAAGCTGATCTTCAGAGTACTAGACTTATATCCAAAGAAATCCATATCCCCAGCATTCCTTATTCCAGATGGTATTTTATCAGTTGGAACACCAGAAGGAATAAGAATTAGGTCATGCTGACTGTGCTGACCTATGTTTTAAGCAGTCTAGCAATCTTAGGCATGTTATAACAAATGTCAGCATCTGCAGATTTGGCTAAACCTCGGATGGAAGAGAAGTCAGCAGTGGTGACAAATTTTCCCAATTGCAATAATTTCTAGATACATGCCCTCAAGAATTTGTCTCCTTTTCCTTCCGTGCCTCAGTGCTTGTGCAATCAACTGCAAGGGACTGTGGCCATCAGCTGGTGAAACTAGCAACTGCAACCGGCAATTGCTGCAGGGCAAGCAGTGTCCCTACTGCCCCAGCTGGAGAGTGAAACAATGCTTTGGATCCAGAAATGAAAGCTTGAGCTACTTCAAAAATCGGTAACAGGGTAACTGTAGGAATGAAGAATTATCAAGGGGCAGAAAGTCACTTTCCTCTTGTTAACATCAGCAACTTTTCTAACCTCTGACACAGCTCTCAATTTTTAGCAGATTTCTCAACATTTTATTTAATGCTGTTTAGTGAGCTAAAAAGCCATAAACTCATGCTCTCACCATCCTGTGGAAGTTGAATGTGGGTTAAAAAAACCTCTTATATCACTTCTCTCAAGCTTTCCAGCTTCCTTCAAGCCATCCTAACTGATTCTGCTGGATCATCCTTTGGTTATGACAGAACAGCACTGTGATCACCTTCTGCACAATCTGACATTGCAAGCAGAGCAGAGCAAAGCATGCCTACAGATCCTTCCAAATCAGCAGTTTTATCTCCACAGCTGTCAGTGTTCAGCACAGCCTCTGTCTTCCATTCCAAATAACAGAATTATATAATCCAGTCTTCTATTTTACATGATGCCCATGTGAGTGCTGTTTCTCACAGGACAGTATGAGAGGAGTAAGGCCATCTTCTTAGCCTAAAGCTTTTCCAGCAATGCATGTAGGACCCTTTTTTCTCCTATTCCTCCTCTTTCATACACCAAACCTAACTTCATTCTATCAGCCATCCCAGACAATGCTATTACCAAGATCTCACCCAGTAAAGACATTTCACCTACCTTTAGGAGGTGCTGGCTGGATGTTAACAACTGGCTGATTCTTTGGCAGTGGCACAAGTGTGGGAAGAGTCTGAATAATAATGGTTTTAGCTGGGATGCCAATGTTAGCCTGAGCTTCAGGCATAGCAGGCAAAAGGGGTTTGGGTTGTATCAAAGGCCTGGACACTGTCTGACCACACCTCTTCAGGCTCCTTGCAGAATTATTTGCTAGAAAATGAAAAATAGTCAGAATTGGACCAAGAGGTATAAAATACATAATTCAAGCAATAATGAAGTGGCTTTTAATGTGGGGTTTTTAATCCACCTATAATATTTGTTAAAAATAAACACATCTGATCAAATACCCAAGTCATAAATGATAGGACATCTAGTGTCTGTTAGTTAATAACATTAATTTGGATACAAGACAACACATATATTATCTATAGGATGAAAGTAACTTGGTCTCTCATACCAGATCGAGAAGAGATGCTCACAGAAGGCTTCTTCCCTCCATCTCCTTCAGGGGTTGCAGGGCTTCTGCAGCTCTTGCTGTAGAGAGAGATGGGAGACATCTGGGAGCTACAGCTGAAGTCCACATCATCCTGCAGATAGAAAGCACATGAAATTAACACTTCAGGAACTCAGAGCAGTATCTACTAGCAGTTCAGAGTATATCTGCTTTTCATCACATCTGTGTTGCTGCTGCCAACAGGAGGTTTTACTCTGCAATTTGATTCTGGCCAATGCCAGGTACCACCAAAAAAAAAAAAAACAAAAACCCAACAAGTACTTCTCCCCATCAGCAGAGCAATGGGAGGCAGAGGCCAACCCTGCCAGACCCAGGAGCCTTTAGAATGCATTTTGTTTGGCAACAAGGCTAATGAACATAGCTGAGGAAAGAGAGTTGAACATGCTCTTATTCAAATGGGTCATAGAGAAGAGATAAGAAAACACCACTAACAGGTTTTTGCAAGGGCTGGGAAAATAAGCTATCTCCTCTTATGCCATGAATTTGGTCAGAGGAGTAAATCACAGGGCTTTTTGTTTGTCAGAGCCATTGCTCTCTGTGTTACATGGGGGGGTTTTGCATACAGGCACATTCTGCACTGGAGAGTCCACAGACGGTGGTGAAGGGACCGAACAGCTGGAAGTGTCTGGTGATAAAGGTTCTGTCTTCACGTTTGCATCTGCAAGAGGCAGGTAAAGATATTTCACTACACAGGTTTTTAGCAATGGGAAGAGTAAAGAACACACTGTCCTACACTAGATATTTAGTTCCTAAAGCAAAGCACAGCAGAAAACATAGGGAGATTAAAGGTATTAAGCAGCTTGGCTTGTAGGGCAGCCCTTGCCAGCTGTACCCATCCTACAGAAACACAGCCTAATTCTCATCACAGAGCAAAAGGCTGTAGGGCATCAAACACTTCCACATGAGTTTTAAGAGCTCACCCTTGTGGAGCAGGAGGGGAAGAGCAACACCTGCAAAATACAGAAGGTTAATTACCTGCATAAGCATGGCCTGTAATATTCCAATGGTCCGAGTCCCAAGACATCAAATCCAAATCAAAATGAAAGTTATAGAGATCATTTTCCTGAAATAAGAGTTCAGAAAAAGAGACAAGACAAAAAGAAAGATGCATTGACACCATTAGCCATTATGTTCACATTCTTATAGCTCCAGAAAACAAAACAAACAACATAACTATCAATCACTTCAGGTGTCTTAAGGTATGCAGAGATGAAAGTCTTTAAAGAAGAAATTCTCAACTGAAACACATAAAACAAGGCTTCTTTTAAACTGACACCAGTAGGAAGGGGCAGGTCAGTTTAAGATCATCACCAGTTATTGTACTCTTATTTGTAATTTCTAAAGCAGAAGTTCTAAGTTGATTGAACCATCTCACATAAAACACAAGTCTTAGGAACCTGGTGCCATCTTCTCCTTCATCTACCTTGAAAAACTTATTTAATGCTCTTCCACCATTACATCTCAAAGCACTTTACAAACAAAAGCAGCACCAGGGACAGTTTACCAGCAGAAAAACAGACACAATATTGATTTGCCCAAGACCTGATTAACGGTATGTGTTAGGTCTCCCTATACTTGAATACACTGATGTCAACATCTAAAGCCAAGGACACCAGTTTCCTTTTCCTACAAAAATCAAAACAAACAGGCTAAAATTACTCCAGACATATTATTTATCATATGACCTTTAAAACAGTTGGGATTTTTCTCCATTTATTCTGCTTGTGCATCTCTAAGTCTCAGTTCCCTATGCAAATGTGGCCCTTTATGAGCACTTGCATGAAAAATACAAACATGACCTACCCAGCTTATACAAATATACAACAAAGATTTTCCTGAAAACCATACTGCAATTATACCTTCTCTTACACTCTCAACTTGCCTTGTGAAGGGATGCTCAAAAAGCCTGCAAACTCCATAGATAATAGTACTTACAAGTTAGCTCATCAGAAAAGAAAGCTCATTAGAACCCGTTTAAAGAAAGAATGACCAAAAAACCACAACGTGAGCTATGCACTATGAGCCTTCACCAGGCAAGTAATGCTGACCTGCTGATGGGGAATACCTTTCCCTTGTACAATCAGTCCGTTCCCACATTTTCTCCAGTTCTCCAGACCGGTTCTACATGGGTAGGAATGCTCTTAGAACGTGGGGTTTACAGGGGATGATAACCCAGGCTTGTGATGGAGGTGGATTAGGACACAGTGAGCAGAGACACGGCAAGAACATGGAGAGGAGAATCCACGAGGCAAATGCCCCAGGAGAGAAAAAGCAGTATGGACAAGTGGGCAGAGAAAACGACGGGGATTAATGCATAAACTTGCAAGCAAAGGTTTTTGGAGAAAATCCTACATTAAAGAAGAAAACAAGAAGTAATCTAATAGGCAATGGGATAAAGAACAGCCCTGGTAGATGTAGGCGTAACATACCCACCCTTCTCTCAGGTAGCCCTGAGCCAGCACTCCCCCAGCACCGCCCTGCGGGGTTCACCTTCAACGGGGCAGTGACAACGCCACTCCTTCTCCTCGGCACCTCGCACCCTCACCCTAACCTCCCTGCTTTGAACCCCCGCTCTGCTCTGCAGCCGTGCCCCGCAGTGTGCTTCAGCCATCGGTATCTCTAGCGCTGACGCGGGATGCAGACCGGGCGGCCACGCTCTCCTGCCAGGCTGCTCCGGGGGTCCCCAGGCCGTAACGGGGCTCTCCCCGCCGGCAGAGCGCGGACCCAGCCCCCGCCATCCCCGGTACTCACGTCGGGCTCGTCCTTCGGGGCCGCGGCGCCCAGCAGCTCGCTCAGCTCCTCGCCCAGCACAGCCTCTGCAGAAAGACAACGGCGTCAGCGGCGGCCCAGCCCGGCCCCGCCGGGGCGCTTCGCGCCGGTCCGGCCCCGGCCCCCCGAAGCCGCGCTCACCCCAGTCTAGGCCGCCCCCCGGGGCGGGCAGCAGCGCCGCCGGCTCCCACTCGGCTTCAGCCGCCGCCATCGCTTCCCGTTCCGCTCGAAACACACGTCTGCTTCCGGCAGGGCCGGGCCCGCCCCCCACGGCGGCCGCTGCCGGACACTCGCGGGCGGAGGCAGCACAGGCTCGCAGGGCCTTCTTCGCGCTGTGAGCTCCGCAGAGAATCCCAGCTTCAGTTCGGCTGGCAAAGACCTCTGAGATCAGCGAGTCCAAGCCATGAGCCAACACCACCTTGACACCCACACCATGGCACTGAGGGCCGTGTCCAGCCCTTAAACACCTCCAGGGGCGGTGACTCCACCAACCTCCCAGGGCAGCCCATTCCAGTGTCCAGTCACCCTTTCTGTGTAGAAATTCCCGTGAATGTCCAACCTGAACATCCCCTTGTGCAGCTTAAGGCTGTGTCCTTTTGTCCTATCAAAAATAGCCTGGGAGAACAGGCCAAACACCACCTGGTTACAATCTCCTTTCAGGCAGTGAAAAGGTTACCCCTGACTTTTCTCCAGGCTAAACAACCCCACCTCCCTCAGCCACTCCTCATCAGACTTGTGCTCCAGCTCCTTCACCAGCCCCGTGGCCTTCTCTGGACATGCTCTAGCACTTCAATATCTTTCCTGAACTCTAGATGTGGCCTCATCAGTGCCAAGTCCAGGGGAAGAATCCTTTCCCTAGTTGTGTTGGCCACATTATTTAATGAAAACTTCCCCTCCCCTGCCCCAGGCACACCGGAGGCATTAATTAGACAAAGGTGTTTATTCAGACCCCACTGACACAAGCTCATTGGTGGAAGCATGAGTGGAGCAGCTACTGAGGAATGTCCAAATTCCCAGTGGGAGAATGTCCAAGGGCTGGGTGGCAGGACGTGGCTGCCCCCAGTACGTGGCTCTTGGCCCCTGGTGGGTCTCCAGCTGCCTGCACTGGAGGCAGCTCCCCTTCCCAGGGGAATGCTGCAAATGCAATGTGGTGGCGGTGTCCAGGGGCAATGCTGGTCCAGGCTACAACCACAGGCATGGAGTCCCTCTGTGCTCCAGCAGCAGCTCCTGCTGGGCCTGCAGCCCTGGGAGACATGGTGGGTTTCAGTCTCGGGCAGACTGGAAGCACAGAAGAGATGGAGCTGGTGTTACCCACTTCAGTCCCAAAGGGTGTCCCCACCCAGGAGCATCCCAGCCAGGAGGATGGAGACCCAGGTGAATTTTGAACAGGATGCTGCGAGGGTCTCGCCCGCCCTCACCTCACAGGTTGGCATCAAATGCTGCATTGGTGAAGGTGCCCGGCACTCCCAGGTCACTGGAAGGCAAACACAAGAGTGTCACCTTGGGGAGTACAGGAGAGTGTGAAGGGCAGAAGTTAGCACAGCCCTGTTGGCTCCAGAGATGCTCCCATATAAAAACAGCCTCACACAGGCAGATCTGGGTGTCAGCAGGGTGAACACATGGCTGTAACAGTCACAGGGCAGAGCCACCCTCCTGCAGAGCATGGCTCTCACCTGGTGGGTTTCAGGAGCTTCCTTTTCTCCTCTGATAACAGTGTTGAAACGTCCATGGGGATAAAGCACATAGAAAAGAAATAACCAGATCTGTTTAGTGAAGGTCACAAGAAGCTGCAGCAGCAGCATCTCAAATTGAGTGGAGTTTAAAAAGCATGAGGTGGGGCTGCCTTAACAAGCATTTGCTGCCTTCTTCAGAGTGATAATGTTTATCTGGCGCTGCCCTCCAAACCTGGCTGCTGACATTTTCAGCTGGACCAACTGCCAAGTACCCAAGCAACTCAGCAAATAAAACATGTGAATGGAGACAGTCACACTGTTAAACTCTTCTGATCACCCCCTTGCCTGAGAGCTCCTGGCCAAAGCTAGGGTGGACTGCAGGAAGCATTTCTGTACCTCTGTCACTGAGTCTCTTGGCAAGGAGGGCAATGAGCCCCCCAGAGAGCACAAAACCAGCTACTGCCAGGGCTGAGCCGCTGCTGTAAGCCAGGACTTGCTTTAGGAAGGCACCATCCTCTGAAACAAAGCCACAGAGGCACACATTAAACAGTTGTCGGGACTTCACAGCCCCTGGGGAGTCCCCCTCCACCACATTCAAGATATGTATGGAGGAAAGCTGGAGCCTCTGCAGTGCTAGAGGAGCTGGGGGGTCCCACCATACCTGCACAGACAGGGGGATCCCTGGTCCAGTTCCCCATGGCCTCACACCGGAGCATCTCTGCTCCCATTTGAACAAACCCCTCCTTGCAGGAAAAGATGCATGTGGAGTTGTAGGTGAAGCTCCCGTGTACATGAGAGCACCTCAGCTGCCCTCTGATGGGTAGGGCCAGCACTGGGCAGCTGATGGCTGGACATAAACCACAGCAGGAGCATCAAGAGGACAAGACTGATGGCAGTGGGATGGGGACATGTGGGCTGGCAAGCCAGGGGACAAACTGACATAGCCCAGGGTGCTTGGGAGAGCACACTGCTACAACAGAGCCCTCCCAGACATGTGTGAGATCAAAGGATTTACCTTTGCAATGTGGTGTGTCCCCAGTCCAGGTCCCCAAGGCTGTGCACTCACAGCTCTGCAGCCCCACCAAGGCAAATCCTGTCTGGCAGGAGAAGGCACACGTGGATCCATAGGTGAAGTTGCCATGGAGATGGGAGCAGCGCATCTCTCCTTTTTCTGGAGCACTGAGCACTGGACAGGCGATGGCTGCAGGGACAGAGGAACAGTTCAAGGAGGAGCCTGCGAACTACAAGGCTAAACTGTTTGGTCTGGGACACTGGAGAAACCCTAGAGTCACCCCACAGTCAGTGACACCCTGAGTTCTAGCAGCAACTCTACCTTCACAGTGTGGGGTGTCCCCAGTCCAGGTCCCCAAGGCTGTGCACTCACGGCTCTCCAGCCCCATCAGCA
Organism: Dicaeum eximium; assembly: GCA_013396995.1. Taxonomy (NCBI): domain Eukaryota; kingdom Metazoa; phylum Chordata; class Aves; order Passeriformes; family Dicaeidae; genus Dicaeum; species Dicaeum eximium. The sequence continues at coordinate 44,619 of VWZP01010286.1, read as the reverse complement.
CAAACCCCTTCTTGCAGGAGAAGGCACATGTGGAACCAAAGGTGAATTTCCCATGGAGGTGGGAGCATTTCAGCTCTCCCTGGTCTGGTGCTCTGAGCACTGGACAGGCAATGGCTGCAGGGATAGAGAAACCCTTTGAGTGGTAGTCTGGGGACTACAAGGTTAAACTGTTGGAATGAAAGACACTGGAGAACATTCCAGGGTGAACCAGAGGCATGTGACACCTCAAGCAGCAGCAATACCTTCACAGTGTGGTGTGTCCCCAGTCCAGGTCCCCAAGGCTGTGCACTCACAGCTCTGCAGCCCCACCAAGGCAAATCCTGTCTGGCAGGAGAAGGCACACGTGGATCCATAGGTGAAGTTGCCATGGAGGTGGGAGCAGTGCATCTCTCCTTTTTCTGGAGCATTGAGCACTGGACAGGCGATGGCTGCAGAGTGAAGAGGTACACATTAAGTAGCAGCTTGGGAACTGGGAAACTAAAATTCTGGGACCAAGGGGCTGGGGAACCCCACAGTGTAACCGCAAGGCCAGTGACAACTGCCACTCCTGCAGCAGCTTTACCTTCACAGCGAGGGGCACCCCCTGTCCAGATCCCTGTGGCTGTGCACTCACGGCTCTCCGGCCCCATAAGCATAAACCCCATCTGGCAGGAGAAGGCGCACGTGGAGCCAAAGGTAAAGTCTCCATGGAGGTGGGAGCAGTTCAGCTGTCCCTGGTCTGGAGCACTGAGCACTGGGCAGGTGATGGCTGCAATCAGAGAGCAGAGCTCAAAGATGGGATAGATGAGGTTAAGTCTAATAATTCAGGCTGAATCCAAATCATGTCTTACCCACACTCACCTCTTTGAAACTGTAGTTGATACGATGATTTTTTTGCCCTACAACTGATTTTCTTGGGGGGACACAGTTGCTGCTCTGCCAGAGTCCTATTTATCTCTTTCACTACCCTGGGCCAAAGCCCCTGGGAGGAAGGACCACAGCTGCTGCAGTCCCATTCATCTCCCTCCCTTTACTGGAGCAGAGACCAGCTTCTGTCCTTGTCACAGTGGCAGGAGGAAGGCTTTGGGACTGTAAAGCACTGCAATGGCTAAAGAGGTTTTGTACCAGCCTCTTCAGCCTGTGCCCAGGGTGTATTTTGCTGCATGCCAGGGCAATACCCAAGGTTTTCTGGAGTGACTGGCTCTGTTGTCTGTGGGACCACCAAAGGTCAGTGCCAGCAGGGCATTAACACCACCCATCCCACCTGAGACAGACTGCATTCGCTGCATCTTCTGCTTTCAGACTGACAGCAAGCACTTTCCTGGGTAGAATTTCCTTTCATAGCTGTTTTACAGGCAATTCTGGTTCCCCAGTCCCCAGAGGTGCCTGTTGGTGAACATGCTGTGCAGGTGGAAGCAGGTGACCCAGCCCCTTTGGGCACACAATGGCTGCAGACAGGCATGGGGCAGAGTTTGAGGCAGGGCAGGCAGCCTTGTCCCTCACAGTCTTTGCAGCACCACCAGCCTTGCTTGCAGCCTTGCTCTGCTGGTTTCTGGAGTAAGCCCAGCTGGCAATGCTTGCTAGCACCATTTTGCTATCAGCACAGGTGACCAACTGACTCATCTGATTGTTTGCAATAAACCAAAAATCAATCGTATTACAGCCAGCAGGAAAAAAAATCAACAAGCTGGGAAAGCAAGCCCCTGGGAGCCTAAAAAGCCTGGGGCAGACAGGCTTAACCTAGCTTGCCTGTGGGGATTTTCACAAAATTGGCAGCCAGCTCCTGCCCTTGCCCCTGCTGGGGATACTGGTTACAGAACAGTCACATCACATCTCCATGCCTGTTCCCCTTAACTGAAGACAGTTTTGCTGGTCTCAGCTACCTCAGGTCCTGGGTTGGACCACAGGCCCACCCTGCACAGGCAGCAGTGGCAGCACTAGCTTCAAGGCAGGCTTCTTTTAAAAAGAATATATATACAAAGATGCTGCCCACTCCCATTCCTTCCCAGTACAGAGGGTTATCAGTTGTGTCCCATGTCGGCTTGACTCACCCCACCCTTGTGCAAGGCTGCAGGTGTACCACACACAGCAGCACAGGAAAGGAGGAGCAAGGCTCTTGCACCCCCAAAAAAGCCCGGCAGTTCTCTGGGATGCCTGGTGCCTGGCTGCAAACCCTCAAGCCACTGACAGGAAAACTTTCTCTGCCCCTGCAGCATAACATACCACAGCTTACTCTCCTTTGTGGTTTACTACCACACTCTGTCCCTCCCAGCTTATATCTAACCTCATTTCATGGGTCCTTATCCCTGTTGAAGGTGGCCTATCCCTGCCAAGATGCACCCTCCCTTGGCTGTGGGACAGCAGCCCCTTTTTTCTCTTTCCGAAGATGCGAAATGCCTTCTAAAGGCAGATCAGGGTGGGCTAGGGGAGAGAGACAGTACCACAAAGTTGACAGAGGAGCCAGGACACCATCCTGACCCCACACTTGGTGCACACAGGGTGCTGATATCTGAGTGGGATTCAGGGCAGTGAGCACGGGCACTAGGACAGCCAGGCAGAACAGGGCTTCACAGCTCACAGCTGCTCTGCCCATTGCAGCCTCCTCAGGGAATCTCACCTCACTTGCAACGCCAGGAGATGCTTCCACAATAGGTAAGGGCACAGCAACACTTGCCTGAACAGCATTGAGCACACAGGGCTGGTTCCCCCAAAACATCAGTGCTGTGTCCCTGAAACCCCCAGCCCCTACCAGGCCCTACCTGTGCAGGTGGGGATGTTTGCTGACCACTCCTGGGAAGGTAGGCACCGCAGCACACCCGCACCTCGCCGCTCAAACCCCTCGTGGCACCTGAACTCGCAAGTGGAATTGTAGCTGAAGTCTCCATAGGGATGGCTGCAGTTCATGGACACTCCCTTGGGCTCCAGCTTGGCACATTGCACAGCTGGAAGATACACGGTGCTGCAGCCCTTCAGGAGTACCAGAACCCTGCTTTGTCACCAGGGTTTGGACTCTCTAGCAGGGAGGGAGGGGTGAGGATGGATGTCTCACCGTCCATGCACTCAGGGCCATGCAAGCCGGGATAGCACTCGCAGCGGTAGCTCCCAATGGTCTCCATGCACCCACTGCGCTGGCTGCACGGGAAAGGCTGGCAGGAGGCTGCACACACAGGGGACGGTTATCAGGAGCCACTGGCCACCCTGCTGAGGTCCCTAGCCCACCCAATCCAGCTGTGGTCCACAGTCCCCCTGCTCACCCTGGTAGCACAGCGCCTTTTTCTTCCGGTTGCAGGGCTCGTCATTCCACTTGCCGGACTGCTGCGGCCGCTGGATGTAGATCTCCACACAGTCTTGGTTGGAGTGGCGGTTGTTGGGCTCCCCCACTGCCCAGTTCTCCGCCTCCTTGGTCAGCACCTTCCGGGTGCCCACCCAGGTCCAGATGCCGCCCAGCTTGCGGATGCCGATCCAGTAGTAGCGCCCATAGTAGGGCAGGCTCTTGTTGAGGTACTCGATCTCCTGCTGGTTCTGGATTGCCACCAGGTCAGTAAAGAAGGTCTGGCAGTAATTCCTGGCCTGTTCCCACGTGTAGTCCCCTTGGTCACTGTAGTGGTAGGTCCAGGCACCCACCTCCACCCACAGCACCATGCCTGTGAAAGAGGATGAGGTCTACGATTCAAGGATGGGAGCTAGGTCAGGGATGGGATCCCTTGGGACATGAGGGTGGGCTAAGCCTGACATCATGGCCAAGAGATGCCAATGATGGGCTGGGTGCAGGGATTGGATTAAGGGATGAGTGTGGATGAGAATGGGACTCTATGGGTACAAAAAGACATGGGTGGATCAGGCATGGCAGAAGGAGCTGAGGCCAGAGGGGGATGGCACAGGGATGAGGAAGGTGGAGGTGACAAGATGAAGGCTGAGATGGGACAGGCAAAGCACAGGAGGCAGAAGAGCCCTGAGCAGTGATGCCAACCCCTCCTCCAGCATAAGGATTGAAAGCTCAGCCCTGTGGCCCTGTTCCCCTGCTTCCAAAAGCTTCCCCACAAAAGGTTCCAAAGAGGAAAGCCCCACTTCAAGGTGGTTCTGTAAACACGGTTCCTTCCTTGAGTGCAGATGTGTACACTTCAGTTTTCTTGCTTTACCCTGCTACGTGAGAGGCAGATTGGAGCAAGGCAGAGCAGCCAGTATGCCCTCACCCCCAAAAGCACTTGGACTCCAGCCTGCTCATCTGAGACAGAGATGGTCTAGAGTCTTGTAAAACTCAGTGTTGCAAAACAAGATCTTTCAAAAACAAGCTCACATTATGGTCATACCCATCAGGCAGGGCAAAGCCAGAAGGTAACTGGAACCCACACCCAGAAGTGAAGGGCACTTTGCTGGAACCCTGCTCTTATTTACAACATTTCATACCACAACTTTATGCAATCAAAGGGTTTTAGTTACAGAAAGAAGCTTCCTCCATTCTCCCCAGGAGCAGCTATCTCCACAACTGCAGGAAGTCATGTGGGGATATCACATTTCTATCTGTGCAGAAAGCGAGATGGGGATCAAAGTCTGCTCCAAACAACCAGCCTGGCCTACGCTGTATCTCAGGAGAGCATTATCACACTGCAGTTGTGCAAAGATCTGGGCATTGCAGATTAAATGCAAATATATGTCTTCTAAAGTCTAATTAGGGCTGTACTTTGGTCCATTGTTACACATTTTTGTAAGTAATTTCCCGTAATTTGTCTGTTTTTTCTTGTGAAAGAGCAAACTATTCCCTTTGTTCAACAGAACTGAAGCTGAGGAAAATGTGGTTCCCTCTTTACCTTTTGGGAATCTAGGGCTGCAGGGCAGGAAATTAGGGCACCTTTTGGGAGCCTGCCCCATCCTCAGCTCCCACTCTCCTCTTGGCCTCTGCTGCTCCACAGCATGGCTCAAGGCAGTTGCCTGCTACCCTCACACAGCCCATCCCCAAACTGAGAAGGGACAAAGTTTGACATCTGCTCCATGTCAGTCCTCCACATGCTCTCCTACCTCTTTCCTCCAGCTCCACCAGTTACACCCTCTCTACAGCTCAGTTCATCTCCGCTGTCTTATGCTAACTCTCCCTGCCCCACCTGATGCTAAGCCTCCAAATGAATGCTGTTTTCCTGTGTTTTGACCCCTTGGCTCCCGTGGCAGCCCTGTAACCTCTTCTCAGGGTGGTGCTCAGCACCTTCCACAGTTGAAGTGCCTTTGCCTTTTTGTTTTCTCTCAGAGCCAAATCTCAGCCTCCTCCTGACACTTCTGCACTTACCTCATTTCTGTTCCTTAGCTCAGTCACTAAGGTTCTTAGGAAAATAATTTAGCTCACAGAGGATTTCCAGGGACAGAGCAGGCACCAGTAGGTTTTGCTCTGTGCAATGCCAACATGTGAAGGAAATACCCTACAGGCAGCAAAACCAAATTAGTTTCTATACTCCTGATGTTAATTAGCAGCTCTAATTCTGTGTGGTGCTGCCCCTGCAGTGCTATGAACCCTTACACCCATGGGTCCTGTGACTCCATCCATGCCCAACTCCCCAGCATGAGAAAGTGTGCAGGCAGTGGGTAGAGCTGCCCGTGCCTTTCCCCGGTTCACAGTACACAGTACCAGCTGCCACACTGCATTTGGGGAACCAAACATCCTGCAGGGACCTCAGCCATGGCCTGTCCCTACCCGGGGGAGCACAGTCTGCCTGGAGGGAGCTGGCACAAGCAGGGGCAGCCACCTCCCAACCCAGAGGGATCCAGCCCTGGGGGTGTGACTGATGAGCCCCCAAAATAACAATGCTACATTTCTCCAGTTTACCAGACCTGCAGACTCCTTGGCAACAGAGTCACACTGGGCTTACTGAGCAATGGTGGGTGGCTTACCCCATGTGATGGCAGCAATGCCCAGGTGGGTGCCAGGAGAACCCAGAGTCCGTGTCTTCCTAGCAGATCGCAGTCCCACAGCAGTGCCCTGACAGGGAGGGAGATGTGAGTGTGAACATCCCAAGGGGTTCACGTGCACCCACACCACTGCCAGGCAGTCCTGGCTCACACAAGGGATGTCACTTGTGGCACTGGCATGCAGGCACACATGGTGCTCCCAGCCAGGTATGGCTCTGTTGCAGGAAGGGCCCCTTGCAGTGAGGCACTTTGGGGGAGCTATGCCTACAGCACAGCTGGCACTTCACTGCACTAAGTCCTGTGCCCCCCGAGCCTCTTCCTGCCCAACCAGGGCTGGCATCTGCCTCTGCAGTAGCTGTGCCCTGTGTGCCTGCCAGTGTCCCATGAGCCTGGGGTCGGTCGGGCAGGGTGTCTCCGGGGCAGCCAGTGTGTGTCCCACAGCCCCCAGCTGTGGTTCCTGTCAGTGCCTGCTCTCCCCTAATCCCCTTGTCTAGGCAGATCCTCAGTTGTCCCCAAGGAAAGGAGCTGGACTTACCATGTTGGTGCTGTGGCTGCACCGTGCCCAGCCCATGGCATCTGTCCCTCAGTGGGCAGTGCTGCTCACGCTTCCTCTGAGCCTGCAGCACATCCCTCCCTGCCCCTGGCCTCTTCCCCTCCCATCCCAGCCCCGCTGCCAGCCCACATCCTGCCCCACACCCCCTCCTCCCCCACCACAGGGCTCTCCAGCCCCAAGGAACCCTTCTCTGAGCCCAAAGCTAGAGGGGAACAGTGGGATCAGCACTGGCCACAGTCCTCATGGACCTAGCTTGGCAGCAGCCCCATGGCATGGGACCTGGCTGCATCCCCACTGCCATGGAAACATGACAGCCACAGGAGATGACCCACAACGAGCCAGGCTTGCCCAAGCACCCCAGAAGAGTAGAATGGCCCCCTGAAAAGTGTTCAGCCCCAGCCCATGGTGCCCAGAGCACCGAGACCTCTCTGACCCATCATGTCCATGTGGCAGCGTCTACACTGGGGGAGGACAGAGGAGGCTGAGGTGTGATGAGCTCCTTCGTGGGCTGAGTGGGAGAGTGGCTCACAACCTCCCAGCTCCCGTGCCAGATGGTCTCCTCACATGCAGGCATTTTGCTCTGGCTGCGAGTCTTCATATACCATTTATAAACAGTTACTTACATAATGTATTTTTCTGTCTTTACCTTTAAGTCTTTTGGAGAAAGGTCCAGGAATATGCCAGAGGAACTTCCCCGACTTATTAACATCCTTTAGGAACTTCCACCAGTGTTTCAGGAACATGTCTAATTGTGTCCACCGCCCCTTGGATCATTATAATCATTATAAATATTTTCTTACTCTGTCCTGCTCGTAAGTAGAATTGCCTTGGCCAGGTTTTCCACAGAAATTACTCTGCTCACTTCCAGCTAAAGCCAAACAAGAGCCATGCAGGTCACATGTATTTTTCAGTTCCAAAGAAATTGATGCTGCTCCACCAGGACTCATTCTAGACAAAAGGAGGAACCCATTCCACAAGAGCCATAACCGACTACAATTACTTAACTGTTGGCCAATATAAATGGACCTTGTTTCCTGTCTCTGGATATCTTCCTTGAAAAATGTTTTAATGCAGTTGTCTCTTTTTATGGAATTGCTGAGTCAGTATATCCAGTAATTCAGGAACACTTGCTTTCTACAAGCTCCTCTGCTGAGAGTAGTCAGTTATGAGAAGAGAAGGAGCAGCCAGGCAGGCAGAGAGGCTGAGGGCAGTTGCTGGGGAGGAGACCAGCGCCAAGTGCTGAGGGTCACCTGGGCAGGGCAGGAGCTGCCTCTCCTACTGGTGAGACTCTGCTGGGACTCAGAGGGATGTTCATGGGTACACGGCCCCAGGGCAGAGCAGACTATGCCCCTGCCAGTTTCACTTCTGCTGGAAGCCAACATGGTAGGGCAGAGCAATAGGAAAAAAAATACTCCCACCTTTATTTTTGTAACTACAAATAGTTGTTGGTATTGCTTTAAAAATGGAATCAAGGTGTCTAAGATGTTGCTACTGCGAAGATAATATGTGATCAAGTTCGAGCTCTGTGTAGAGCCAGGTGCTCCATGCCTGGGCTCAGAGAGGGGGTCCTACATGGCAGGATGGATACTTGGCAGGATGGAGGCTTGCTTTGCCTGTGGAAAAAGGTACAAATGGTAGGAGAGAAGACCTGAATCAGCTCTGGTGAATCTGGGAGCTGGTTAATCACCAGGAGCCCTTTCTTTCCGATCTCAGGTTATTTCCAAGGCTGACTTCCCTGGAAGGGATTCAGGATATTGCAGGGCATATGTTCCTGCTGGATTCCTGCTCCGCTGCTCACCAAGGAAGGGCCCGGCCCTGCCTGAGCAGTGTGGGGATTTCCCAGGTGTCAGGATGGTGCATCCTGTCCCCCCAGCCATCCCTCCGAGGGCACAAGGCAAGCTGCCAGCCAGGGCTTTGCTCAGCAGAGGCTCAAGGGAGCAGGTACAAATACACTTTCCTGGGTCACCTCCGCACTATCCCTCTAGACCAGGCACTGGAATGGAGAAGTGCCTCCTTTGCTGTACCCCGGTGCTGAGCACTAGTCGGGGCGATGCTCTCAGTGCCGTAGAGCCGTGCCGCAGGCTCTGCCCCTGGGGAAGAGGCACGGCAGCGGGTAGTTTACGGCAGAGGCTCCCGCCCCAGGCTGGCACAGCCTGTTCCCCTCCTTGTGCAATGTCTCCGCAAACCGCAGAGGAACCGAGTCACCCGACACTGCCCGGCCGGCTCGGCTGCTGCCGCCGATACAGCGGGCACCTTCCGGGAGCCCCGCTCGGCCCAGGGAGGACTCAACAGCCCACTGGAGGTACCCGATCCCGCCCCGTTAGGGCTGTGGGGTTGTACCGGCGAGGACACACATGCCTGGGTGCAGCCCCGCTGCTGCCATCCCTCCGTTCCTCCCTGGGGACACGGGCCGCTCTCCCTGAAACTTTAGAGGCCTCTCCTGAGCGCGGGCAGGAGATTCCCTTCCACCACAGGTCCCCAGGAAGTGCTTGAGCCAAAGGGTGTCCCTGAGCTGCAAGGTGCCCGTGGGCAAGTCTGCCAGCACACAGCTCCAGCTGGAGCTTCCTCCTCCGCCCTTTTATCACCTGCTGCCCCCCCTCAGGCAGCATCTGGTAAAATCTGTCTCAGAATTTGAAAGCGTTTGGACACTGAGAGACACATTAAGAGTGCTACCCTGGCTTGGAGGGACTGGGATAATTGCGAGGATTAGCCAGGATCAGAAGTCCAGGGGCAAGTACCCTGTACCTTCCACCCACAAGGAGGCACTGGGACAGCCCTGGCTCTGGAATAGAGGGGTAGTTTTGGGCGATTCACTCCTGCCCACCCTATCCAGACCATCACAGAGATGTTTCTTTGACCTCAGCTGTAGGACAATTCTCTGCCTCCTGCCTTTTACTGCCAAGCTGGTGACAGTGAGCCTTTTCACTGGGGATCACTACCACACGGGTACCCCTTCCCATGCTGCCTGCCGGCTCCCTGGCGCCTGGCAGCAGCCACATGTACACGGCACAGATAAGGGTTTGCCAAACAGGATGTCTGGGGCATAGATAACACCGACATTATCTCACCGCTTGAGTGATAGGGCGTAAACAAGTGACTGCCCACCCGGGGAATCCCAGGCAGCACCTCTGCCCTGCCAGTGAGCTGGGGCACAGGGTACTGGGGTGCAGCTGCAGGGATGTGCCACATCCAGGGGGAGCCCTGAGTGACAGCCAAACTACCCAGCGTACAGCTCCTAGGAACTGTGATTGCTCTGCTTGTGCTCTGCCTGGCTCTCCATGGCACTGTGCATCCCTGGAACGCTGAGACAAGGCTTGGTGTGGGGGCAGCTCAGGCACAGGAGGCACTGGCAGCCAATGGACCACACTACCCTTACCCTGGACACCACCAGTGCTTTGTCACATGTCTCATTTAATACAGAGATTTCAACCTTCTCCCATCTCACATAGCAAACCCAGAGCCAGATTCCTCTGCCTGTCACCTTTGTCACCTGCTGTATGCTATTGCCTGCTCCCCTCCCTGGGCAGATGAACAGGCGCAGCACTAAGAGCCGCGGCTCAGGAGATGCCTCTAAAGTCTCAGGGAGAGCGGCCTGTGTCCCCAGGGAGGAGTGGAAGGATGGCACCCAGGCATGTGTGTCCTCGCCGGTACAACCCCACAGCCCTAACGGGGCGGGATCGGGTACCTCCAGAGCAAAAGACAGCCTCTCTTCTAGTGAGGAAATCCTGTGGCATCTCCTCCAGCTGTGCCTAGCTGTGTTTCACCTGAGACAGAAGCAACTTTGAGGACATTCTTCACCTTCTGGCAGGCTAGGACTGAGCTTTCCTCTTCTAAAAGGTCCTCTCTTTTTCTCACCTCCTTGCTTCAGTACACAGCCTATCTGGCTTGGCTGCTGCCAGTGATGCAGCAGGCACCCTCCTGGATGATGATTTCTCCCCTGGGATCTTGGTTACCTTTCTGCTCCAAGGACTTATTGTGTTGTCTATTTAGTGATTTATTATCTGCAGATAGGCAGGCACTGGGACAACATGTTTTAAAGCCTTTTTCATGCCTCAACCACCTTGCTTTTGTAGATCTACAAAGTGCCTTGTCTGCACTGCCCCAGCTGTTGCAAACTGCTGGGCTCTGCCCAGTGCAGCATCCCAGCTGCCCAGTGCAGTCCCAGTGTGACTCCAGGGACAGGGCAGCCCCATCTGAATTACTGCCTCTGTGGCCATCCAGGTCTCCATACAAAGGGTGAGTGGCCCTTGCTGAAGTTGGCTCTGCCTAAGAGTCCTGACTTCTGGGGCAAGCCCCTGCAAGAAAGAAACAAAAGGTAAAATAATGAGGAGAGGGATGTTCCTAACCACTTGTTGTCACCTTTGAAATGAATTCTTATTCCTGTGACCTCTTGCAGCTCTGCTTTAAGAGCAAGATGGTCACAGACAACAATTTAACTGTGATTCATCCAAGGGCAGAGGGGTACAGGCTCCTTCACATCTAAGCAGCAAATCAAAAGGTCTTTTCTGTGGTATTCATAATTTTGGGTTTCTGAATTTTCTAGCAGCATGCCTGGTAAGGTTTTTTCTTCCCAAGGGAAACTTCTCAGTTTCTCAGCAGAGAATCTATTAACAATCTCTGAGCTGTGTTCCCTCTCAGGGACACAGGTGTTGTCTTTCTATTCTGTTCCCACAACATGGGAGATATGGGTTCTCTCACTTAACCAATGGTAACAGGGAGCTGGTCTTGGTTACCAGCCAATCAATTTAGTATTATAAGTGTTCCACTTGTATAGCAAAGACTAAGCTAAGAATAAACTAAGGTAAGAACAAGCTAAGAGCTAAGCTAAGCTAGGAGCCTTCTGAAATAAGTAATAAGCTATAAGCTTAATCCTTCTGATATTATGGAGTCATTCTTAATAAAGCCTTCTAAGACCTTCTGAGATGGAGTCAATTCCTGCCCCCGAGGGAAACAACTACCATATCTTTTCTCCACTTTTCTGACAAGAAATGGCAAGGCAACATCAGCAGTACTTTCCTAGCTTCTTTTTATTTTTATTCACCCTTAAGAAAAAGGACTATTTTGCAGAGAGGCATCTTGGGAGGACTCACTGGCCCGACAGGAGGTGAGGCAGGACGTTCTACCCCCACCCACCCCTGCTGCCCTGGGGGACTCAGGTGGCCCAGCCCCGCACCGGCACCGTACCTGGCTCCTCAGGGCAGGGCGCAGCTCCCCGGGCTGCCCGGCTCCGGCCGCAGCCGGCCCTCCTCTGCTGCCTCTGTGGCTGTCACATCATTGTGACACGAAGGCTTCCCGGTGCTCTGCAAGACCTGGAAACCCGCTTTTCCCCTCCTGGCACTGAGGTCCTTCGGTCCATGAGCGGGGCCGGGAGCAGTGTCCTTCCCGAGGGATAGCGGCGCGGGCAGCGCGCAGATCTGTGCTGGCTGCGGCGTCTGTCCCCTCTGCCGCGGGGGTGCCGGGACGGTACCATGGGGGTGCCGGGGGCCGCTGTGCCGTGTCCATTGGCCCGTGGGCCGTTGCTCTCCACGATGAGCCGAAGAAGGCCTGAGCCAGGGAAGTCCATGATCACCACCCCCCAGCGCACGGGCTGCTCGCCCCGGCGCCGCAGGTGCTGGCAGCAGAGGGGGTTTACAAAGCGGGCCACCTTCTCGGGGCAGGTGAAGAGCCCATTGCCGGAGCAGAAGGTGAGGTACATGGTGCTGGGGTCTCCGCCGGCTGCCTTCTCCAGGTGCCGCCGCACCCGGGCCCACTTGCGCTCCAGTGAAAGCACGTTCCAAGCGTCGCTGATGCTCAGCTGCTCGTAGGGGATGCCCAGCACCTCCCGCGCTAGCGCCTCCAGCACCACTATCTTCCCGCGCACCTGGCCCAGCGTTGGCACCTCCTCTCGGCACCACACGCAGCCCTGTCCTTCTTCCAGCAGGCAGCGGTGCAGCTGGGCAGCGAAGCCGGGCCGGGAGAAGATGGGCAGCTCCTCCTTGATGCGCATAAGCACGGCCTCGCCGGGGTGGGCGCGGAGGAAGCGCAGGGTGCGGCGCAGGACGCCCCGCAGGCTGGCCCGCTGGAAGGTGCAGAGGTGGTAGATGCGGAGCTCACCCCGCGATACCTTGCAGCGCACATCCAGGAAGCGGATGCCGGCTGTCAGCTGGGCCTCCAGGCCCCAGCTCTGGCACCGCAGGCGCTGGCCGCCAAACAGGCTGAGGGAGTCGTGGGTGCCAGGAATGGAGAGGCAGGAGAGGGGCAGGGCGTCGGGGAGCTCTGCCATCCAGTCAGGGCAGCAGGCTGCCGGCTGGGGCACGCAGTCGAACGCAGCGCTGCGCCGGGACCATGCCTCCATGCCACCGGGAAAGCGGGCACCCTAGCACCTGGCTGGCCCCCCAGAGCCCTACCGTGGAGGAGAAGCAGACCATGAGCGGTGGGAGCATGGCCCCCATGCGTCCCGATACCACCCTCCCCAGTGGCATCCCCACCGTACCATGAAACCCTAGAACACACACACCATACCCTATAACATACCACATGCACCCCATATACGTTGCTGCCTGCACTTCTGTCGGACTGTACTGTTCCCCTGCCACTCAAGCACCCGTCCCAGTACCTCCGAGCCCTGGTATGCCCCAGCCTCCCCCTCGTTCACCCACCTGGGTTTGCCTGTGGCTGCAGAGCAGAGCCCGATGGGCAGGGCACGGCCGCGGGTGCCTGCGGCACACTGGCAGATGGAGCGGGATGCCAGCCATTAACCCGGTGACAGTCATGACGCGCGTCCTGCCTCGCAAGTGGCACGTGCACCTGGGATTCATCCTCAGCCCTCGGCCAAGGAGCGCACTTGACAGACACACCAGGCTGGAAAACCACCTGGCTGATCCCGACAGCAGCCATCCAGGCCTCTGTACCTCCCTCCCCAGGAATCAGGACAAACGGGATCTTAGTGCCGCAGGGTCCTTTGGTGCTGCCTACGGGACTGACTGTGCAGAGCCACGGGGTCCCCGCATGCCTGCTCCAGAGCTATGTCCTGGTGGGACCTGGACCGTCCCGGTGAGGACTGGCATCGTCCCTGTCAGAGAGGCAACTCACAGGCAGTGTCCGGAGTGGGGGTCTGTGCTTGCCAGCATACCCCAGGACCTGTTCAGCAAGAATTCCCAAAGAAGTGGGCTTTCATTTCCTTGCTCTTCAGGCACCGGGGACTGCTTCACAGTGCAGTCACTGCAAGGTTGGCCGGCGGAGAGTGACCCACCCCCTGCCCAGGGGACAGAGCTGCCAGACACCCTGGTCGGCAGCACGCACTGAACCCAGCGGGATTTGGAGAGGAGCCGCCGGACAGGTCACAGACCCCTCCGAGCATCCCTCCAGCTCACATCACCTCCGCCTGAGCGGGGCGGGCACAGGGATCCTCGGGGGCGTTCGGCTCTGCCACCGTAGGAACAGCCAACGGGCACAGGCCAGGGCCACCTTCCTTGCGCACTGAGCGCAGCGGCCGGGCTGAGCGCGGGTCCCTGCGGCTGCCCCCGCCCCGACAGCTCCGCCCTGGCCCTGGGAACGGCCCCGTGT
>VWZP01010286.1:0-30630 GCA_013396995.1 Dicaeum eximium | reverse complement strand
GGCTGAGCCTGGGCGAGGCGGAGGCGGCCGTGGTGCGCGGGCCGGGGACAGGGCTGGCCGTGGTGGCGGGGACCACCACGTGGGGGACCACCGTGGGGCGGTGGCGCTGACTCTTGGCTTCCCCTTAGGAGCAGGTAGTGGTGGACTTCGAGCGGCTGGGCGAGCACGCCGCCGCCTTCCAGGGACACGACGTGGGCTTCTGCTGCCTGGGCACCACCAGGGCCAAGGCTGGCGCAGTGAGTAGGGACCCCTTGACCCCCGGGCGAGCAGGAGTCCCGCTTGTCCCCTTCCCTGCCCTCTTCCTGCCCCGCTGACCTCCTCTCCCCGTAGGACGGCTTTGTACGTGTGGATCGGGACTACGTGGCGCAGGCAGCCGAGCTGGCGCGGGCAGGGGGCTGCAAACATTTTGTCCTGCAGTCCTCCCGGGGGGCGAACGCACAGAGCCGCTTCCTCTACCTCCGCGTGAAGGTGAGGGAGCAGCTGGGGTGGGCACCTTATACTCGTGCAGGAGTCACAGAATGCTGGGATGCTCGGGAAGCAAGCAGGAGATGAGGTTTTGAGATGCAAATGGCTCTGGGGGTCCTCCTGCTGCTGTAGGACAAGGGAAGAGACTCGCTGGACAGCTATGCAACTGGCTTCTTATAAAGCAGCATAACACCTACATGCAGCGTCTATCTCCCTCCTCAAACTCCAGAAACATCTGCTGGGGTCTCTAGCTCAATAACAGTTCCCCAGCCTTAAGCTGGGATGGCTTCACAGCTATGTGGGGAGGCTCAGGGCTGTGTCCAGGTGAGACATGAACTATCCCGTAATGGAAAGCCCACAGGCTCCCCAGGGAGGACCACACCCATCACAAAAGCTTTTTTTCCCATATGTTGAGTGCTGCAGCTCCCAACACCTGCTGGACTCAGAGCTGCCTGCCACTGTCTTGTGCCAGCTGGAACCATCCCCAGGCTGGATGTTGAGTTCAGATGCTCTCTGGAGCAGCCTGTTGCAGTTTAGCATGATGGTTGCAAGGGCGCGCTGCTGACCTGCGATTCGTGTCCACTATGGGCACTCGCCCCAGCTGCCTGGCCTGGAGAGCTGATCCCTGCCCGGCCTGTTCCAGCTTCACATTGGCATTAGTGCCATCCTGCCCTTGGCTCAGCAGCTCTTTCCTGCCTGTTCATGGAGTGGCAGGGATGGTGCTTGCAGTCATCCTTGTCTCCTTTTGTCCTGCCTGGCTGCTCTGACAGGGAGAAGTCGAAAACCTGGTCCAGGCTGTTGGTTTTGATCACTGTACCATTCTCCAGCCAGCGTGAGTAGTGGTGGAGGAGGGAGGGCACAGGGTGGAGGGTTGCCAGGGCAGCAGGGAGATGCTTCACTGGGAGACAGAGGAAGAGAAAGGATACATGAGGGCAGGGCTGGGAAGTGGAGAAAGCCAGCAGCTGCAAATGCAGCTCATAGATGAGCAGACTGCATCCCAGTGCTGTAAGGAGCAAGCTCTGCAGTTTCCTATGGCCCATCCCAATACTAGTGCCATGTGCCATGCAAGGACAGAAGCCTTGGGTTGAAAGCACAGGTTGAGGCACATAGGTCAGAGCTTAGCTCCAGATGGATCTTGACCTTATGCAGAGGGAACACTCACCTGTGTCCTTTCAGCTGTACTGTGCTCTTACTACCTAGGAGAACTGGAATTTTGCTTTCGTCAGCACAGTGGGGAAAAGAGTTTAGTGTCCAAGGACTCAGCTCTGTCATGTTCCATGACCCCGCCAAAGCCCATGTCGGTTCAGGGAGCTTTTGTGGGCCCTGGTACAGCTGGAGAACTCAGTCTCTAGCCTTCACCCAGGATTGTTTCAGGCTGATCCACCATACCTCCTTGCTCTGCAGGGTGCTGCTGTGCAAGCGCCGCGAGTCTCGGCCCATGGAGTGGATAGCCCAGCAGTTCTTGCGTGCTGTGGCTTGGGCGTTCCCCACTGCTTACTCAGTACCTGTGGAAACAGTGGCCAGGGCTATGGTGGCCTGCGTGCTGCAGCCAGGAGAGGGGAAGGTGAAGGTGCTGGAGAACAGGGCCATCCATGAGCAGGGAAAGGCAGTGCCTCCGCAGGGCACAGAGAGCAAAAGGGATGACAGGCAGGAGCTTGGTTGACTGTTCAAATGCTCTCTGAGCGGAGGATGAACGCACGCATGGGAGAGGTGTGGGGTGCTTGCATGGCTAGCACGGAGCCAGAGCTACATTCTTTGCGCGGTGGCTGATTCTGTCAGGTTATCAAAAATGCAGATGCTGGCTACTGGGTGAGGATAAACAATGTGCTCTGCTGCCTGGATCCATAACATGAATATGGGTAAAGATGATGTATATGTAATCCAGGCCTTGAATAAAACCCTGTGACTGATCTGGTTGTGCCGGCTTTGTGTTGAAATAATGTCTGTCACCCACACACCAACAGCCTAGCCTCAGCGCTCAGATTGTGTCACTTCTGGGAATGCTCACAGGCAGGTGACAGGCACAGGAAAGCAGAGACAAGGCACAGCTGCCTGTGTGGAGGCTGCACTTGACGGAGCACGCGGTGGCACCAGTGCTGCTTGGATAGCAGAGATCCTGGATGCTCAGCAGCAGCTGCTGAGGCGCCAGGAGTAGTGGCTCTGCCTGTGGCAGGTCTGTGCAGACACTCCTGGTCTCATCTGCTCAGGGTGCAGAGGGGCTGCTCTAGGGACGCTGCTGTTCACGTGTGGGCTGCCATGGGGTACCTGTAGCCACCATGCAAAAACACCATGCAAATACTTGCCAACGCCTGTCCCTCTAGGTTTTCCTTGGGGCCACAAATGAGCCCAGCCCTGTATTCCCAGGAGTGTTCTGCATGTGCAAACGTTGAGGTCAGCCCTGTGCACACCTTGGAGGGGGCTTGCTCCTGCCCAGGTGCCAGAAGGGGAGTAGGTTCCTTCTGTGAGCGTGAAGCAGGCACGAGGAGCAGGGCAGTGTCCCAGGCACGGCCCCAGCTGTTCTCAGGCCTTGTGCTCAGGGTCGAGGAACTTGGTGGCTCCTCAGATGGGATGCAGAGCATACGTGACTCCCAAGTCCCCTGCTGGCCAGACTCCCAGTGCTCCGGGTAACACTGCTTTCCAGGATTTTCTCTGACCTCACCCATGGCTCCTGTGTCAGTGACTTGGATGTGGCAAATGGAGGGAGCCTAGATCTCATCTCCTCCTTCTACATAAGCATTTCCATCGTTGGCTTGGGCCTCAAAAGCTTGGTGGAGGCAGTGAGATTGTGTAAGGCCTGCACCTAGACAACTCCTCAGCCACGTGTGGGGCTCAGCTGAAAGAGGCCACAGAGCCACAGCTACTGATAAGACTGTCCCAGTGAGAGCAAAACACCTTTAGGATAGTATTTAATGCACAAAGGGAAATGAGAGGTAGGCTGGTCAGCATCACGCAAGTATGAGGAGCAACACTGTGTTACACAGGCATGGTACACTCAATGTTCAAAGAGATTTTATTTTTAAAGGGCATGTGCTTATACAAGGGAGGGGAAATGAACACCTGAAGGGGTAAGACCTTAAAAGAAGTGAAAATTGAGATGAGAGAATTAAAAAAAAAAATTCAAGTTCTGGAAAGTTACAGGTGAAAGGCAAGTAACAAGATGTGAGGAGAGCATCCTAAAGGCATAAACATGAATTATGAGTATGTGAGAAGCAGAAAGTTCTCCAGGGAGGCTCAAGGACAGGATATGATCAGGCTCTATAGGAAGGAATGAGCCATCACAGAAAGCCTCGGTGGGTTACTTGCATTGTCCTTTGCTGTTAGGGAACTAACACTACCATCATTCCTTAGGGGACACAGACTTGCATGACTGTCCCAAAGAATGCAGAGGAAAAGAAAGTATTTTTAATCCCATTTTTAGAACATGTGGTTAAAAGTCTGCCAGAAGGAGCACTCAGATGAACGGCCAAATACTTTCCTGGGTGAAAATTGCAGCGATCCCTTTACCAAAAGGTCAACATTGTTAAATATGATCCTAGTTCTTAAAAAGTTCCAGTGGGAACCAGGAAACAGCCAAGCAGCTAGGCTGCCTTCTATAAAAGGCACATTGCTAGAAAGGATAATAAAGTCTGGAAATAACAGGGCCCAGGATAAATTGCGTGTAATGGGAGACTCCACGCGGATTTTGAGGGGGCAGTTGCAAGGCACAAGCCTGGAGCACTCTTGAAGGAAACCAGCCATTGTGTACACAAGACAATTTGCTCCTCAGAGTGCACTCCGATCTCCAAAAGGCTCTCCCAGAATGGCTCTTAAAGAAATTAAGCTGTCATGGAGACAAGGGAGGTCTGTGTAGTTTCTTATGGGAAATATTTTCTTAGCACTCCAAAGCCTTGAAACACACAAACTTTTCTTGCTGGACAAAGGTCTGTGGAAAACATAAGTTATTTCTGTGTAACCCCTGTTTCTGCTCAGTGGTAACAGTTTCTTTTTCAGTGTTTCAGAAAATCTGTGTTAAAATGCACAGCTGCAATCCCAGCACACAGTATAGCTTCCTTATCACCTTCCCATATGGAGTTTGGACGTCAGTTGCCCAGTTTGCTCTATGCACTCCTTAGACCCCCACCCCAGAACTTCGAAAGAGATTTGAGGCCATCAGTCACTGAATTACAGCAGAGGGGATTTGCCCACCTAGGGCTGAAGGAGGTGAAGGAGACAAAAGTCTATAGGGAAGAGACCCAGTCCCTCCAGGGGGTCTCACTGGGAAAGCTCCAGGTTCCTCTGAGGAGCAGGAGGTCTGCAGAGATGGAGGTGAGTTCTTGGCACGCCTGGCGGGGCTCTCTGCGTTCCAAGGGCGCGCAGCCCTGGCTGCAGCTGGGGGGAGAGCAGAGCAGGGAAGGGTGCTCAGAGGCTGCTGGACAGCATTCATAAAAACTACCTGGTCCCACAGACCCACATTCTCCTGGGATTCCCATGCTGGCTTTATTACAGAAGATTCATGATGAAAGGATAGCTGCATTCTAAAGGGCTCTGGTAGTGGGGGTTTCCCAGGAGGTGCCACGGCCCCGCTGTCCCTCCCAGCCCTGAGCTGTGAGAACCACTGGCCCCTCTTGCCCAGCCCATGCTGCTGTCGCCTTCCCTCCAAGCCAGGGGCTGCCTGAACAGCCAGCAAAGCCTCCTGCAAACAGCACCATGCTTCAAAGGAGCTCTTCAAAGCAGCCTCTGAGCTGGCAGGCACTGACCTGGCACTCAGTGGATCCTGGTGACATCCCTGCTAGCAAATGTGTGGCCCTGATGAACCCTCTGGCCCGAAGGGCACTGGTACAGCCTAGCAAAGTTGCAGTTTGCAAGGCTGTGTTCCTCCAGAGAGCAGGGGCTGCACCCCAGCTGCTGGGAGATGGGGCCACCGAGCCCTGTGCTGCCCCTGATTGGGGTGAGGCACCTCCAAGCTCCTCCTGAGTCCTCTGGGAACAGGGCAGAATGAGAACAGCCTGGAAGAGTAAAGGACCTCCATCCTCCGTGGGTGCTCTTCCCTTCCCCACTCTGTGAGACACGAGAGAGGCTGGTGGGCACCTCCATGCCAGCAGAGGGAAGAGCAGCCCACCAGACCCCAGGTCTGACCCCTTGCCTGAGTACATCTTAGGGGGTCTAATTAGCTCAAGCCATTATTATCTGAGCTTCTCATCCTCTGAAATTGTCAGCTGTACCTTTTTCATTCAGTTTCCACTACAAACCAGTACAAAGCCAGCCCAAGCTCTCCAGGGAGACAGCAGTTTCCAGCAGATTTCCAGCTTTCACTCACTGCACTCAGATGCCTGAACATAGACAGTGTCTTGCTGCATAATCCCACAACAGGCCCAAAATCCAGCCGGGAGCCAGAGCAAGGCAGGCACACGGGAAAGGGGACCAAGAGCTAAGCTTAAATGTAACCCTGAGTTTTACCCAAGGAAATTATGGTTGTGAGTGTACCTGGCTGTGGACAGCCAGGTTGGGAGCAAAGTCCATATTCCCAGCTCCCAGTGTTAAACAAAGCACAGAGATAAACATTTTCATAGTCACCCAGGAGCCAAGGTCTGAAACAAAAGTCACTGTTAGCCACCCCTGCTTGTTGAAGCGGTGGATATTTTGACATTAGCCACAGCCTTGAAATCAATAGCAAGACTTCTCATAAGCACTTTTATTTTTCTGAAAGTTCCATTTTTCACTGGAAAAATATCACTTGAATGAAGCATTTCTACCTGGCTCTTCTAAATACTGACCTGGAGTCTGATGCATCATTAAAAGAAAGGCTGTGGGCTTCCTGAAGCCCCCTAAACATCAGCTTGGCCCTTCCAATTCAATTACCTGACCTCACCCGAGAAAATCCATTTTTCTTCCCCCCGCATGAGCTCAGAGAGAAGAAAACAAAGCCCAGAAGCCGCCGGGGCCGGGGCCAGCTGCAGCAGGCCAGCCGGCATTGGACACGGGCCTGGCGGGGATCCAGCTCCGGCGCTTTATAGGAACGAGGGAGGCAGCTGGGCTGCAGACGGAGCTTCTGCTGCCCGCTTTGGCCATCACTCACACACTTCTCACGGCCGAGGGAACTACAGACTGCCAAGATGTGCAAAGGATTAGCAGCGCTGCCCCACACGTGCCTGGAGAGGTGAGAGCAGCCGGGATGTGTGGGATGCCAGGGGCTGCCTCCCCGCAGGGCTCTGCCGGGACGGCTGGGGCACAGGGGCTCTTCCTGCAGCACATCCCCGTGATGGGCACCTCTCATGGGGACTGGCATTATCCAGCTCTGTACGGGCAGGAAAGGGAAGCTTGCTGGGGGTGGTTCAGTGGGTGCTGCGAGTGGTTGAAATCCTTGTCGGGATGAGTGCTCATTCGGTCCCAAACTCTCCACTCTGCCCTAGGGGTCATTCTGCTGGGTGAGTTTGGGCTGCTCCAAACCCAGCCCTCCACTGCTCTGGGCAGGAGTGCTTCATCCTCAGACCTTAATTTCCGCAAAACACCAGGAGGAGAGGAGGAAAAAATCAAGACAGAGGTTTTGCCTTTCTGAGGTGGAAACAGCCCTGTCTCCAAAGTGTCTCACAATCCTCTTTTAATTGCCTGTGTGTTGCTCACACGTGGAATAGCCAGACCTGGCCCCTCTCACAAGGCTCAGCCCCGTACAGAGCACCAGCTCTGCTCCCCTTGTGGCACCCATCCTCATCTCATCCCTATCCACCCTGGTGCTCACCCCAAAGCCTTCCCCTGATGGTGGCAGAGGCTCCTCTCAGCCCCTTGGGAGCCCAGGCAGGCTCCAGCCCCTGGCCATTTCCATGCTGATTGGAACCTGTCCCCTCCTCTGCTCCCACGGGCTTTGAAGGGGGTCTAGTGGGAAGCAGAGGTGCAAAGTACCTGAGGTCTCACTGCAGCAGCAGGGCACTCGATGCTTCACCTAAGGAGGAAACGGAAAAAGATTCAAGTGAATCCCTCAGTGAAGGTTCCCTCACATCTGCAAATGCCTTAGCACCGGTTTTTGGATGAGACTGACAGTGGGAAATTCACTGCCCTGAGGGGAGCTCCAGAGAACTTTCAGCTGAAATTGTGCCACTGGGAGCTGATGCTGCTTGCCCAAAAGGCAAATTCTCATCACAGGCACAAACCGGACACAGGCCTGTGATGGTTTTGTTGTTGGAAACTCTTCTTTCAGTGATGCTCATGAATCCATGCTGACTTTGCCTGCTCCCCTGCAGTCTCCTGTGCCATGGGCAGCCAAGAGCACTCTTCCAGTTTTATATGGGTGACCCACGTTTCTGCTCTGCTACCACCCTTGTTGTCACTCTTCTGACACTTTTTAACAGTAAATTTTCTTAATTAAGATTTTCTCCCACTGCTGCTATGCTGATGTTTTCATCTACCATGCCCTCGTTTCTGCTCTGCTACCACCCTTGTTGTCACTCTTCTGACACTTTTTAACAGCAAATTTTCTTAATTAAGATTTTCTCCCACTGCTGCTATGCTGATGTTTTCATCTACCATGCCCTCGTTTCTGCTCTGCTACCACCCTTGTTGTCACTCTTCTGACACTTTTTAACAGCAAATTTTCTTAATTAAGATTTTCTCCCACTGCTGCTATGCTGATGTTTTCATCTACCATGCCCTCGTTTCTGCTCTGCTACCACCCTTGTTGTCACTCTTCTGACACTTTTTAACAGCAAATTTTCTTAATTAAGATTTTCTCCCACTGCTGCTATGCTGATGTTTTCATCTACCATGCCCTCGTTTCTGCTCTGCTACCACCCTTGTTGTCACTCTTCTGACACTTTTTAACAGCAAATTTTCTTAATTAAGATTTTCTCCCACTGCTGCTATGCTGATGTTTTCATCTACCATGCCCTCGTTTCTGCTCTGCTACCACCCTTGTTGTCACTCTTCTGACACTTTTTAACAGCAAATTTTCTTAATTAAGATTTTCTCCCACTGCTGCTATGCTGATGTTTTCATCTACCATGCCCTCAAATTTTCACTGACACTTTGACACACAGTCAGGACTGCATTTGTACCCTGTGCATCACGTATTGCTCTACGAGGCTTTCCAGAGGCTTTCCAGCTGCTTCACTGCCGGTGTCATGAGACCCTCCTGCAGCTCCTCCACAGCTTGTCCCCAACTGCTGTACCCGGGGACTGCGCTATCTGCTGCTCGGCCACTGACCCCTTCTCCCATTGCTTGTTGATCAGCATGGTCCCAGCCCGTGTTCCCCCAGCACCATCCCCACAGGTGTGTGCTACCTTTCCCACACTGGCATCCATGGACTGACCTTCCCCTGCAGCTGCCTGGGGTCTGCAGAGACCATCCAAGGTGCCCTGCTACCCCTGGCTCTCCCCACAGCATGTGTTTGCTGGCCTCTTCAGAGAGGGATAATAGCTTGAAAGGAATCTCTTCCTATGGCCAGAAGAGTCTTGACTCCTCTCCAATAGACCATATTTGTCCATGTGTCCACCACGGGTCTGACACAGCTGCCACTGACATGCCCATACAACATCACTCTTGCAGCTTTATGGCCTCAAATCCCCTCTGGAGGCTTTTGCACATGAAGGGGCATTTCCTCTGGCACATCCCTGCCCTCAGGCACCTTTAGCTTTCAGCTATGGCTTTAAACTCCTTTGAGCTTCTATTTTTGTTTTGTTTTTAAAGCTGAAGTCTCTCCTGGCCCTCCCTAGCAGCCCTTCTTGTTCTTGATATGTTTGACAGAGCCCATATTTTCTATTAATGCTTCTTGGAAGCTATTTCTCAGACTTTTTCTTGGCTTGCTCCCATATGTTCTCACAGTTAACCTTCCACCATTTACAGTCCTCTTGCTTTTTCTCAGTTAGCCATAGCTGGGTTTTTAAAAAAATATGCATTTTTTGTTTATAATTGCCTTTTTCCCCCTGCTGTTTAGCCTTTCCTGAAGCCTTGCTTGAAAGCTTGTAATCTATCTGCTGGAGGATGCCAAGATGGTGTCTTTAAATAGCCCTTCCCTCCCTCAGTCTCCAGGCTTTCAGCCCACTCCTGTACTTCCTTGCTTCCTTTTACCAACCTTCCTTATCTCTGCTGTCTCTACAGATGTCATGAAGGTCCCACTGTAAGGTAATTGCTCTGGTGCAGGGGGGAGGCTCTTGCTGCTGTCGCCACACTTGCAGGGCTCCAGCAGGGTGGGCAGCTGCTGGGGGTCCCTTGGCAACACCATGGGATGGAGCAGGATGGGACTACTGAGGGATGGAAAGTGGAGAGGATGGGAATCAGACAGCAAGGTTTTGAGCTGCGTCTGACCACTTGTTGTGGGAAGCCACCATCAAGTGCATCTAGACCTTGTATAGGTGTTGGCCTAATCCGCACCAGGGCAGGGGGTCCCCAGGTGCTGTTTTAGCAGCAGCAGAGTCCCACTCCTGTCTTCCCAGCTCCTTGGGTCATCATGGGCTAAGTTTGGCTTTCAATGCCCCTGCTCCCAGCACAGCTTGTCTTATTCCTCTGCCTGCTCAGGAATTCCTGGTATCCACTGTCCTTGCTTCCGAGGTGGGCAGCCCCCAGCCCCTTGCTCTTCCCTCCTGCTCCTGCCAGATGAACCCATCAGGATGTGACACATGGTCCAGTTGCTTGGAAGGGACTGTACCTGCTGCACAGTACCTGGCACTGGGGCTTGACTGTGACAACATCCCCACTCATCCCTCCTGAGCACTGGGAGAGGGACAAGGTGGCACCCAGCATTTCTGCTCAGCCCCTCCTGAGAGATGCTCCCTGAGCCCTTCCTGCAGGAACCTGTGGCCACAAGCACAGATGTCTGGGAAAGCAGAGTCATGGGAGAGGCCAGTCTGTCCCCTCAGCTTTCCTGCAGCTCCCTCTGCAGCACCCACTGCTTTGGTGTTAAGGGGGCTGACCACTTCACCTGCTCCCCATCCCTACAGCTGTGCCATCCCCATGGGTCAGGGCCATGCCAAGTGGTCCCAGTATAGCAGTGCTGGCCAGTGGGGTGCCGAGGGGCCACTGAGGCTTGCCAGAGAGCCAGCCTCAGAACATCAAGAGCTATCTCTGGCTTGGAGCACTTGTCTGCATTTTACTTACTTACTTACAGCAGGATGAAGGGCAGCATCCCTGTCCCAGACACTCAGTTGGAAGCATGGCGACCTTGTCACCCTTTTCCTGAGGTCCTGAGCTTTCCAAAGTTCAGGTTTTCTCAGAAGCACTAGCAATGGAAACTGTCCCTGTAGCTCTGATGCTGTCCATGACAACAGCTGTGTTTCTGGGTGTGCACTGCCCTGTGCAGCACACCCACGGTAGGAGGTCCCTGTAGCCCCAGGCTGGGCTGCTCTGTCTGCCTGGTTCTGCTGCCCACCTCCATGCAAGGGTGGCTGATCAGAAGCAGGTTTCTGCAGCAGAAATAGGGGGCAGCTGGCAGGGAGCAGAGCAGAGCAGACATCCCTGTGCCACGTCTCCAAATGTCACCTGTGGCGACTGGCGAGTGGAAACCAAAACACAGAGAGTTTTACAAGGAGGGAAAAAAAATCAAAGGAATTGAAATGAAATAGCAGACATAGCAATGGAGTGATCATCCACCAAGGGCTTGTGAAAATAAACAGCAGAGAGGAAAATTGCAGGGAGCCCTGAAGACAGAGAGCTGCAGCCCAGCTTTGCCAGCCATGCCAAAAGCTCAGCCCAGTCAGCCTGTGAGGAGCAGTCTGTCCCCTCTCTTTCACCTCCTGTGCCAGAAAGATGACCTGGAAGCCACCAAACATTGCTGCACCCGGGAAAAGCCCTGCCCTGCAAAGATGGGGATTTTGGAGGGGAGGGGGGAAAGGGGAGGGGTAGTTTGCTGTTTTCACTCCTTTATTTCTTCAGCCTCCTGCAGCACACCTGAGTGTTCCCTGCAAAAGCTCAGCTTGCTCTTGCTACCACCCCTGAGCTGCAGTAGGGGGGAGCCTCCTCAGCAGTTTTAGATGCTCAGGACCTAATTACTACTTGTATTGCAAGAAAAGGAACATTTTGAGAGACAGCTGGGCCTGCTGCCAAGCCCTAGGATCTCCTGTTTTCTCTGTATCCTTCAAATGCAGGTCTGGAGCATGGCCTTGGTGCAATGGAAAGTGGCAGTCAGCCTTTGGCAGTCTTCAGCTCCTGAAACCTTTTTTCCCTCTCTGCCCAGAGAAGGCAGCACCCAGGAGGTGCCTGTTTACAGGACCCTTCCCATTGCAGATATAAGGCTCATATATTACTGACAAACATGTTATATATCTGTATAAGGGCTCTGAGCGCTGTCAGCAGTGTGGGGCTGGTGGCACTATCTGGGATGGCACCATGCAGCAGGTACCCCCCAGCACAGCACTCACACAGCCTCTTCTCCGAAAGCAGCTCCTTCACCTCCTCACCAGCCCTTCTCCAAGCTCATCTCTGTAGAGACTGAGTGCTGCACACACGCCCCTAATTCAGCCCCAGAGCAGCCTGACAGCCCTGCTGATACAATTATCCTGGCCACAGATGGGGACAGAGCGAGGAGATCAAGATCAAGAGCTGCCACTAATGCACAGCGCCTGTTTAGAAATGCTGTAGACAGGCACAGCCTTTACAGCATTAGGGTCCATTTGTTTGTCTGGAATTAATTACAGAGTGGGTGCAGGGCAGGGACTGTGAGTGTCCCATTGCCCCGTTCCTCTGCCTGACCTGTCTCTGTTCCTCCCCTGCTGCAGAGCCAAGGAGATCAAGACGAAGCTGGGCACACTGCTCCAGAAGCCTGACTCAACCATTGACTTCATCATCCCCTACCCTGAGAAGCCGGAGAAGCTACCCAAGGCCCAGAAGTGAGTACTGCATTGGGCTGGGCTGCAGCGGTACACGTGCCCAGCCAGTGGGGTGGATACAAGCCCTTTTGGGATGCAGAGGAGCTGAGCCCTGCTGAGGCTTTACATGGTAGAGAGCTCGCGGCATGCTCCTCATGACCTGCCTGCTAGGTGCAGGCTCAGGAAGTTATGACAGGGCAGCATGAGATATGTCAGGCAATACAGCTCTATGGAAACTAGATTTCCCATGGAAACTCAATTTACTTTTGATGACACTTCATGTTATTCGATAAAGGTTTTCCCAGAGGCATATGGCACTTGGATTTCTCTGAGTCACCTGCCTCAGCCCAGAGGTGCCAGCCCTTGCAGCATCTGGCTTTGGGGTGACAGTCTGTCCCTCAGCTGGGTGCACAACCTCATGGCATGATACCTGGTCAAGACAGCTTCATGGTGATGGGACCTCCTCACCCTATGGCCTTTGGCTTGACCACTGCTCTCCAGCACTGAACTGGTGTATGATACTGTCTTATCAACATTATTTAAAGCACATGAAACATTAATTATTTTGCCGGCCAATCCAGGGTGGGGGGGTTGATATGCAGGGAGACATTTGCCAGCACGGTGCCTGCCTGCCACAGTGCTGCCTAGTGAGAGCTGTCTGTGACAAGGAGGGCTGGCAGAGCCCAGAGGATTTTGTGGTTCTCACTCCATCACTGCCATGCCCCAGATGTCTCTGTGACGGAAACACACTTGTCTCCATTAGCCATCCCCGCAGAAAGCCGGAGAACATCTCCACTCCCTGCTCTCTGGAGGAGGAGCTGTTTTCTCCTACACTGCATCGTTGTGTAGCCCTGGCATCACTCACCTGTCAGCATCTCACTTGCAGTTAATGTCATCCCAGGAACATTCAGATAATGGGAAAATGAATTTGGTGGTTTCCAGGAAATCTGGATTATGTTAGGTTGCTGCAGTGATGCTCCTTCTCACTGGGGTGAGAAGTCACCTGACAGGGACACAGAGGCAGGGATAGCTTTGCTCCTTGACAGAATTGCAAACACAGTTCAAGGTCCAGAAAGTGAGGGATAAGAACCCCCTGTCATGGTGCCTACTGCTGATGGTTTGGTGACAAGTGAGGGCTGGTAACCACCCTGAGCAAGCCTGGCATTCCTGCTGCTCTCCTCTCCCTGCTGGAGCCACCTGGGCAGTGTGACGTGGCTGGGAATCAGCACCTGTACTTCCCCCAGACTCACCACTGAAGTTCCTGGGCCACCAGGACCAGGATAGGCTCTCCTGCCCACTCTCCCTCCCTGCTCCCAAGGATGCTCTGCTCAGCCAGGGGGTTTCAGCCCCCATGTGTGGCCCCTGAAGCAGCAAAACAAGAGAGTGCAGCACTGCCTGCAGGGAGTGGAGATGGTCCACAGACAGCCCAGCACTCAGTGCCGAGCATGGGGGGCTTCCCTTGCCCCCCAGCCAACGCTGGTAGAGATACAAGAAAAGAGCTGGAAGCCCAGGGNAACAAAGAAAACCCCCACAAAACCCTTCAGTCTCACTGCAAACATCACATTCAAAAATATATGAAAGAAAAAAAAATAGAGGAAAAACCGTGCAGATGGAAAACACTGGAGGTTTCCAGTGGGAAGGGCGCCGAGGCCAGTGACCCGGCTCGCCGCAGGGCGTGGGAACGGGGCGGGCGGGCTGTGGGAGCCGAGGGTGTTGACCCTGGCCCCAGCAGCACGGAGCCGCAGTGACCAAGCCCCTGTGGCCAGTGGGGAGCATCTTTCCCCACCCCAGCAGGGAAACATAGGGATGCTTCCCAGACGCTCTGCGCAGAGCCCCTGTGCTGTCTTCCCGTTTGTGGGCGCTGGGGTGAGAAGGAGCCCTGTGGCTCCAGAAGAGTCTCGCTTTGCAGCTCAGCCACAGCTCTGCCCAAGCACAGGAGAATTTGCCCTCCCCGCCCCATCCTCACCCTCCCTGCACTTGGCTCTCACCCTCCCCTGTGCTGTGATGCAACAGCATCCCCATTCCATCCCCAGACCACTGCCTCTGCTCTGAAAGTCTCTGCAACTTGTTACTCTGTTCCTCCCCGTTTTTAAAGGAATTATTTAAAAATCTGGAGCTCAGCCAGAGGCTGTGGGATAACTATGGACCACCTGGGCTTTCTTTACTCTCCTCAGGCCCTCTTCAGAGGAGGCTCTGCAGTGGCGTGATTCCTTGGAGAAGCTCCTGCAAAACCCCTGTAAGTTCACATCTCCCTGTGGTTGGTCACCTCCCCTCTTTCCTCACCTCACTGGGGTGCTCAGGGAGGGCTCACTTCCCCCTGGCCCCCCAGATGGGCTCGCCAGCTTCCGCAGCTTCCTGCGCTCTGAGTTCAGTGAGGAGAACGCCGAGTTCTGGGTGGCCTGCGAGGACTACAAGAAAACCAAGTCCCCTGTGAAGATGGCAGAGAAGGCCAAAAAGATCTATGAGGAGTTCATCCAGACTGAGGCACCCAAAGAGGTCAGTGGCCATTGGGCAGGAGATGATACTGGGAGAGATGACGCTGCTGCCCTGTCAGCCTCCATCCCGAAGGAGAGCGATGGCTGCAGGGCACCTCGTGCTGTGGCTGAGGGGCTCAGAGGGCTGTATCCTTGTCAAGGGCAGCCCCATTCCCCATGTGCTGCACTCCCACCCTTCACAACCCTGGAGCCCCTGCTTGCATGCTCAGCCTCTGCCGGGCTGTCTCCAGACACGGGCACCCCCAACACATGCCTGTCCCCACCCTTCCCCACAGAGGCATGACACCAATCATAAGGGATGACAATGTACAGTAATCTTCCTCTCCAAGTTAGCTTTGCAGCAGGACAGAGCTCATCCTGACAGCTTTGCCAGCAATAATTCTTCCAGAGAAATGAACCTGCTTCAGCCCCTCCCCTCACCCTTTGCATGATTGTTGGTGGGACAGAGCAGGCAAGGGAGACCATCGCTCAGCCCTCCAAAGGCAGGCTCCCATCCCTCTTACACTCTCATGACAGGTGAACATTGACCACTTCACCAAGGCTGTGACCATGAAGAACCTGGTGGAGCCATCATCAACCAGCTTTGACATGGCCCAGAAGAGGATCTTTGCCCTGATGGAAAAAGACTCCCTGCCCAGATTTGTGCGGTCGGAGTTTTATCATGAGTTAATCAAGTAGCAATGCAGCAGGGCTGTGTGAGGCATCCCCACTGCTTCTGTCTAAACACCTGCCTCTTCTCCTGCAGCCGCTTTGCTTTCTTGATACCACCCGAGAAGAGCAGCCAGGGGCGTTGCTAAACACCTCCACTCATGCTTTGGACTGTCAAATGTCTTGGTGTTTCCTCTCTTACCATCTCTTTCCTCTCCCACAAGACCAATTTGCAGAAACTCCCTGGAGTTGAGATCCAGAAGGGTGAGGGAGCAGCCCCAGCTCTCCAGTGACCAGGAGCCACATGGCCAGCTGACACATCCCTGGTGCTGCAGAACTTAGCATTAGCTGAAGGCTCTGAGGTGCTGACTTTGCCTTCCTAGGACCCCTTAGAATATGACAATTTTTCTCCCTGTGTTGCCCATATTGCTGGTTTGGCCCAGGCTCACTCCCTCCTCCCAACTTCTCAGGGTGCTCCTGAGACTGCACAGGTACTCTGCAGGTGCTCCCCTCCCTGGCCAAGGTGATGTGAGACACATCCACTCCCTGATTGGCATCACCTTCCTTCTGAAAGCAGCCAATCAGCAGGCACAGTGACAGCTGGCCAGGGAAGGGAGGCACGGCAGGGACAGTAGTGACACTGACACATACAGCAAGGATGGCACTGTGACAAGGATGGCAGGGATTGCTGTATGGCAGAACCAAGTGCCGCAGGGTGTGCCTGGCTGGCACCAGGGCTGAACAGAGCAAGTCTGTGGCACTGCTTCCCCAGTAGTTCCACTCGGAGTCAGCCCATTTGCTTCACTCTAGATACAAAAACAAGAAGATAAAACAAGTCCTGTTGGTCCAAAACACTGGGACTGTTTAGCAACCCAGAACTCCTGCTCACTCCAGCCTTTGCACGACGCCCTGAGCTCCCACGGCACATCCTGTGCTACATCCCAGTGGAAAGCCCTTGTGGTGTGCTGGGATGGCAGCTCTGGGGGCTGCCGCAGGGCTCTCTTGTTTCAGTTGGTTCTTTCTGCAGCAGGCACGCCAAAGCAATGCTTCTGCATAAACCCAGCACAGGGGCATCAAGCACAGGAGGGAGGGAAGCCATGCTGGGAGAAAAGAAAGCTGAAAGTCCACCTGTTCAGATCCAATTTGAAAAATCCAAACCAAACCCAAAAACCCAAAGACAAACTCATCACTGGAAACATAACCCCCTGGCCTCTAGAACAGAATGTAGAGCCTGCTGAGTTTGTGTAGCCTGCATCTCTCTCTCCTGTCTCCTCCTATCTGCCCAGGCCATGTGTTTCCATAGGCTGTCTCTAAAAAGGACTAGCTGCTTTCTAATGATTCAAAGCCAGCCCTCTGCTAACAGAATAAATCACACCTGAGGATGGGGCAAGGGCATACATGAAAAGCAGCCCCCGGAGTCTCATTTCAGCCTTGAGGGAAATGTGATAAACCCCTGCTCCACAGGGCCTGTATGGTTCATCCCCATGTTGGTTTCCTGGTGCATCATCCACAGGGTCATGGCTTGCAAAGGGATGCCTCAGCCAGCAACCTGACAGTTGCCAGCAAAGCATCTGTGGCCCTGCTGCCCACAGGCATCCCGGGCTGCTCAGCCTCACCGTGAGTCATGGGACTCCATGCAAAATGCAGCAACATAAACAAGAGATTTTCCAGCCTCTTCAAGACTTTCAAAATCTGATCAAAACCCCACCAGCCCCAAATATTTATACATTGTCACTATGGCGATGAAGAAAAATACATCCCGAGCTGCAGGAAATGGGCTGTGTTTTTCAGGCAGGAGTGGCGAGGCAGGAGAAGGATGGAGGCAGTCACAAATCTGACTCTTTTTTTTTCTGGAGCAAAAGGCCTGGGAAAGTCAGTGCTAGAGCAGCAGGGGTGATGCTTACAGGCATTCCCCTGCGGTGAACGCAGAGGGTGGCTTAGCTGACCCTAAAGAGCCCAAGGGAGCCCATGAGCAGCAGGAGGGTCCCATCAAAAGGCCATGGGATGCCCCAGCAGTGTCCATTGTTCAGGTGGGCAACAAGGGGGAGGCAGAAGAAGGGCTGGGTGTGGGATGGGGGACTTGGCCAGTCCCTCTGCTGCAGGGTGCTACCCCCACCTCTGCCTGCACATGCTCCCTGCACCCTCCCAACGTCTCCATCAACTGGTGTCAATACAAGTGGGTTCAGCATGTTCAAGCTCCTCATTTACAGTGTGATTCAGAAATGCAAAACCGAACAGGCTTCCCAGCAGAAAGACCTGGATCTTTAATTTCTGCTTAATCCTTTGGCAGCTATTTCCAGATTCCCTCACATGTTTCACAGTTAAATGCTGCCACCAGCAATGCCATAAGGTCAGTATGCTGCTGCTGGAGGCTCTTGCTACGCACCATCAAACCCTGAGATGTCACTGCTGCAGCAGTGACACATGAGGCAGGGAGAAGGTGCCTGGGTATGTATGTGCTGAAAAGAAAGGTGCAGGCTGGATTCAGGAGAGATGCAAAAGCTCTGTTGGCAACCCCTTTCTGGCTCAATTTCTGCTAAAATCTGTAAGTCTACTTTGGGGGCTGCCCGTGATCTACTGGGTGGCCAGAAAATGTGGCCACTGACGCATTTGGAGCTCTAGGGAAGTTGTGTTTGTGTAAACCGGCCATTTGGCTAATTACTTGAGCAGGCTTGCCCAGAAAGGTAAACACCTTTAAAGGCAACACCTATACCAACCCCATGGCCCATCTTTCCACTGGCCCAGAAGTATTTGCTATTGGGCTGATACCAACCATCATGTTTCAGGTAAGAGATACTTCATGTATTTTATCACTCTAGCTCTCATGAAATTTGGCATATATAGCAGTATATAAACACAACATGTACATCTGTATTCCTGTATTCATAGATGCATGTACACACACATATATACTTGTAACAGGAGCATCTTGACTCCCTGAGAGTCAGAGAGCCAAAAAGCAGAATTTCTAGATCTGGTGCTTGGGGTCCATCACAGAGAGGAGTGTGCGTGGGTTTTGCATGGTCCCAGACCCTCTTGAGGGAAACTTGGCCATCCAGCTGAGCGAACACAAAGGTGCATTCTCCAGGATCACCCCGTGCCAGTGGCCTCTGTGTGCCATCCTGGCACCTGGGCTGGTGCAGGAGGCAGGTCTTGTGCCTCCTGAGGGACCTCTATCTCTGCTGTGGGGCAAGGCAACCCCACGCTGCAGTGAGGGGAATGGGGCACCAGGCACTGCCTGCACACCACCCTGGTGCCCACTCCCCACCATGGGCACATGGAAATGGGCTCCCTGCAGCTGCATCCCCCAGAGGAACACCAGAGGATGGTTTGATGTGTGTTTTTTGGTGACTTCAGTAACCTGGAGCCTCGCCTCATCAATCACAGGGTGAACCACCCAGGTCTTGCCCTGCATGCTGAGGCTGGGCTCTGCCAGGACTGCCCAGTCCCAGACTTGGGCACTGCCAAAGCCCAGTGGCTGAGGGTGTCCCAGAGCTCATCCAGGCTCCCCTCAGTCCTTGGTCACTCCCTGAAGGCTGGCTGCATGCTGTGGCCAAGGGCTAGAGCAAAGGCAGGAGGGCGCATCATTTTGTCACATCTGTGAGCTGCAGGTTTTCAGTCTGGAGTTCTCCAAGGGATTTCCACCGGAGATATTCATGTGGGGAAGATGTGAGGTGCTGGTGTGCACCGAGGAGTTGTGTTAACCCATATTCATGTATCACTCAGTAATCCACACATAAACATGTATTTCTGCTACTGTCTCAATGGACTGTTCATTTTGTCTCTGTACTGAAGGTGCAGCATTTTCTTATCCACTACAGAGCACTCTCAAAACTTGTGCCCAAAAGCCCTGGCAAGACCAAAAGCCTCTGGGAGCTTCTGCTGCAATGATGCAGTGGTTTCTCAGTCAACTGGAAAGGGAATCACCCCAGGGAGCTGATCCAGAAGAAACACCCCAAGGCTGGTGCAACACAGGCACCCCCAGCCACAGGCTGCCGCAGGCTTTGGCTCCCAAAGTCAGCTCAGGCTCCAGTAGCAAAAGCTGGGGTGCCCCAGCGGCTGGGGCTGAGAAAAGGCCAGCCCTGCTCTCTGCACCCACAGGGCATGGCCCAGGGACAGGCTCAGCTTGAGATAAAATGTGTTCTGTCTGCTCAGGGCTGCAAAGCATCTGCATCATGGAAGGGCTCCTTGATGTTCCCCACTCCAAAGCTGTCAAGGGGGGCCTCACACTCACCCTAGACCCTTGGTGAGGACAGCTAATCCCCATGCTGAGCTGATGGTCAGGCAAAGCACAGACCCATAAAAACCCCATATCCCCCAGGTTCATGGTGCTGAAGGTGTCTGAAGGTTATAATTGTTGTTGATTCATCAGCTGTTTCATCTTTCTGTGACTTAAAACAATCTCTGAGTGAAGCCACTTGTAACATAACTTTTTAGAGCAACCTTGTTCAATGAATTGGATCTCGGTGCATTTTCTTTTGTTCACATAATGGCATTTTAGAAGGGACTAAAACAAACATTTTTATTTAGACTGCATTCGTCATTATTTAAATATTGATAGTGTTTGCAATAGTTACCAAGAGTTCATAGTACCAGGGGAAAATAAAACATAGCCACATGCTTGGCTACATTCAGCACTTTAGCAAGCCTCTCCATCTCTTAGCTGAACATGCAGGGTGATAGGTGTTAGTACACTGAATAAACAAAAAATAAAACACATGATAAAAAAGAAGTTTCTCTATGGGCCTAGAGAGCCACAGCCTCCTCCTGCCATGCCAAAACCCCGGTGTGAGAGCTGCTGTCTGGATGGGATGCAGAGCGCAGGATACACAGTGGCCAGAGCAGCAATATCTAATGAAGGAGAGACCAAGGCTAGGGGACCGTGAGCGACCTGGTGCTGCAGCCCATGGCAGCAATCCTGCAGCTGCCTCCTGTGCTTCTCACTGCAGGTCAGTGCCAAAGCCCACAGTAAAGGCTGTGTCTCACCACAGCAATTAAAAAGTAAGCTGCCTTCTGGCAAAGCCCCAGAGCAGTAATGAGATAGACATATTCCTCCTACAATCTTCAGGAAAAGTGAGCCATGCTACTACTGAAATACATAAATAACACCTTTAAAAACTCCAACATTTTCAAGTACTCCCAAGCAGGGCCTTTCCTCCTCAGATACAGTGGTCCTATTCTCTCACAAACTGCTCCCTACAAGCCAGGACAGGCAAACGTGAATCCAAATGGCACTCCCAGAGTGAGGAATATACACCTCTCTGGGAGAGAAGGAACATGCTTCTGTTCTGCTCTGTTGGACTATTTAACCTGGGAGCATGAAGGTCACAATTGATAACACAGGAAATAATGAGCCTCCCCCTAAGTGACAGCTCTGCACAGCCTTAGGGAAGATCCTTGGCCAGCATAAACGGGATGCTACAGGGGGAGCAGCGGCCAGAGGAAAGAGTTTCCGGTGATGACTGAAGGAGACTGAGCTTCCCTGCGACTGTGGCTGTGATGACTGAGGGAGGCTGTCCGAAAAGTTTTGATCTCCCTTCAAGAAAGAGTAGGAGCTCTTCTGTGCCTGATACTGCAATGCAGCACAGCCTGAGCTCTGAGCAAACTCACCTGGACATTTGGGAGCTATGAACAGCTAAGAACCAGAGCCAGCCCTTTTCACCTAAACCTTTGCAGATTAGAAAGGGGAGATCACGGTCCCCAGCACTTCCTTCAGTTTCCTCTCTGCCCTGCACCTCGCTGGTGTCACGTGGTGACCTCGCCAGTCTGGTCCCTCCATGGGCAGAGCCAGGGCTGACACGAGCTCCCCAGCAACCTGCTGGGCTCACAGGGCTCAGCAGAGCCCTGGCAGACGCAGCGACTGCCCCCAGCTCCTGCCAGACACAGATCCCAGCGCTCCTACACCGACCCGTCAGAGGAGGGTTTGCTACACACACTGAGCCTGGATTGGGTTACAAATGCTGGCTGCTGCATGACATGGGATACAACTGGGACATTAGACAGCTACTGGAGACAGCTCTCTTGCTTCATGCCAATGAATGCTTTTGCTGCCGGATATTCTGCAAGAGCCTGGCTCGCCCCTGCCTTGCTGCAGGTTCAGGCGCACTGAGAGATGATATTGGAGTTGCAGTCTAAGCTGTGAGTGTGGTTTCTTTTGCAGTTTTCAGGCCTACAGCCAGCACCGGGTGGGCTGACCAAGTCCAGATAGTAAGAGGACTTAAGGAAGCGACGGTAAGAATCCTTTTCCATGAGGGTGAATATTTTTCTCTGAGCCTCATCAAAGCAGGACAGTGTAGGCTCCAGCATATTGTGGCTCGTCTTCTCCCGTGTGCATGAATCCAAGTTCACCTGTGGGCCAAAGGGACAGTGTAAGTAGAACCTGCCCCAGAAGGGGCATAGGAAAGGGAAAATCCAAGTATCTCTCTACCATATGTGCTTGCTGAGCAGTTGTCCGAAATGGCTGTTTGATAGCCTGTAGCTAGCTTCAGGAGAATCTGTGCAGCTGGATACCAATGCATCCCTGCTACCAGAAGAGCTGTCAGGGGAGACTGACACACATCCCTCTGGGATGCAGCCGGACAGGAAACTCAAACTGCATGGGAGCAGTTGAAACATTGGGAAGCATAAGTCCTCTTGGGCTCCTCCTATTTGAGTGTGTGTCACCCTGAGTTTTAGCCTTCTGATGTTTTAATTTTTCTGATAAAGTTTCTCACGAGGTTTTTCTGTAAACACGCAGATGTTTTTCTAACTGTCCTTTTGTTTTTCATTCATTCTCCTGGGAGGAGAAAGGTTTGATAGACCTTTTCATTGACCAGTGTGGTTGGAGAGATGGTGACCTCTTTCTCCAATCCACGGCCATTCTCAAAACTGTATATCATACGTGAATCAAAATAAAGTTTCATCTTCTTCGCCTTTTCCCAGGCTGAAGTTTGCTGTGTCTCTGTGATTTGTGTCACACTCTATTGTGACAAGTGTGCACATGGAATGGCCACGTGGTTGTAACTAAACACTTTCTTTCTATCCAAGTTTAACATAAAATCAATAAAAAACCCACCATGTCCTTGCTAACTAGCAGAGAAGCAGAAGCCTTCATCTCTTGTGAAACTATTGACCTCTGTTTGGCTGTGCTGCTGGTTCAGAATTTAGGGTGGTGCCTTTACCCAAGGAATGTTCAGTGCACATACCTCTTTTGTGGCCTGCACTGAGATGAACTCATCATAGATCTTCCTGGCCTTGAGGCTGAGCTTGGCTGGTGACTTGGTTTTCTTGTACTCCTCACAACTGACCCAGAACTCAATGTTTTCCTCACTGTACTCAGATTTGAGAAAAGCGCGGAAAGCAGCCAGTCCTCCTATGGATCGTTCAGAGAAAAACCAGGTCAGGCAAGAGTATTGGTCCCTGGACAGTCGCATCCCTGGATCCCAGCAAAAAGTGATTGTGGGCTCTCCATCCTGGAGCTGAATGAGGAGCTCCCTGGGGCTGGCAGTAGGGACAGTTTGTGCATGCCGGGGAGGCTGGAATGCAGACAGGCCCCATGGGGATGGCACACGTGGGGCTCCAGCTGCCTCTTCCCCCACTGTGACCTTCAGTGTCCCTGCCAGGGGAACATAAGCAACTTGAGTGTTCCCAGGAGGCCTTGTGAAGACAGCCAGCACTCTCCACAGAGTCTGAGACCATGGGAACAATGTGAAGGAAACCTCAAGGACATCAGTGTAGCCCACAACTGATGGGAAGACAAAGTCTCCCATGGGCTTAGCTGCAAATAATATCTCCACTTTTTGGTTCTTGTTTAACCCACTACTAACTGTGTGTCCCAGTCTTGCCCTCCTCTTTCACAAGGGCTAAACCAGTTGCTTTCACAAAAGAAACAGCTCAATAGTAGGCCAAAACCACACTCACTATGCATTGGGATTGACCCTTGCCTTGGATCTGAGCAAGAGGCCCCATCCCCACCCCCACCAGAGGTCTGCGTGGCCAAAGGAGCTCCTGCGTGCCCCTAAGAGACAGTAAGACAATGTCTCGTGTCCCCTCCCAGAACTGCTCTCAGCACACATGCTCTGCAGGCAGCGTAAGAGCCCTCTTCACTTACTGTCATGATGGATCAAATTTTCCAAAGAGTCTGCCCATTTTCTGACTTCCTCTTGGCTAAGCCTAAGAAGAGAGAAAGGGAGAAACACAGGGCTGAGTTAAAGAGAGTACAGAAAGGAGAAATTTGGTTTGTTTCTCAACACCACTAGAAAAATCTTTTCCCCTGATTGTTCTAAGAGCATACATGAGAGACTGAGAATGAAATATCAGCTTGTTTTACAGATACCCCCAGGGCTCCCAGATCTAACCTACAGAAATTTTGGTTTGCAATCCTCATCACTAGCCATGGGCTAGAAATTAATTTTCCTGGGAAAATTGCTGTGGAATTCATATTTATTTTGCGCCTGGCTGCATCTCTTGCTGGAGCACAGACTTAGAATCACTCTTACTGGTCATATCAGTGAACTCCAAAGGGCTGATTCCTTTAACATGTCAGGGGAACAGTAGCTATGTGGAAGAGAGGAGTGTGGGAACTAGAAACACATCCTGCATTCATTCCCTCTACCATACTAAAACACCTAGGGCTCATCTGTTCCAGTAGCAAACCTTGGCTTTTGGAGCTCTCTTTGGAGAGAACACTGTCTCCTTGCAGCTTGGGGAGAGCAGTGATGCCCTGACAGGCTGCTGGCTGTTTTGTGTGCCTACACCTCTGTGCAGCTGTGTGGACCATTGCACAAATCCAGCCCAAAGAGGCAGGGATGCTGATTCTGCAATGTGTCAAGTCGCACTGGGTCTGGAATGGAGTCATTCCCCAGTGCAGGACAGTGTACCCTGTACCCTCCCCTATGCCCATTCATATTGAATCACGGAAGTGGTGGCAGAAGGGACCTCTAGTTCAGCATTCTTCCTGGAAATTGAAGTCCTCAGGTGTTGATAGTCAGCTGACAGGACTATCAACACCTGAGGGCTATTACCACACTAGATCCAAGCACAGGGTTCAGGAAGAACTGGGAAGCAGAAGCAGAAACACTAATGGAGTCCAGCTCGGTGAAGGAGTAAACAACATGCTGCAGCCAGTCTGGGATTAACTAGGTGACAGCACCTGCTCTTACCTCTGGCTTGAAGATATCTTCTCCTTCTTGCCCTGGGAAGAGCTGTAGTCACAGGAATCTGACTTCTGCAGCAAGAAGCCCAGACGGTGCTTCATGTCTTTGGCACTGAAAGAAAAAAATCATGGAGGAGATGAAGACAATGCTTTGCACTCCCTCTGCAGCCTCCTTACTGCACAGGCTCCTCCAGCATTACTCAGTGACACAAATGCTGTTCACTGACAGGGACTCCAGTGCTGATTTTCCACTCATCGCATAATGCACATTTTTGGTTCTAGACAAATACAACAGTGCCAAAGAAGTAATTTTTCATGTTCAACAGCATCTTGCCAAGAAGGTCATCAGCCTGGAAGCAGGTGGGAAAGGGGGAGAAGCTGCTGTTTTTTTACTGTTTACAGTAAAAATATTGTGATAGAAAAGCATCACCATGCTCTGTGTGTCACCTCGCCTTGAGCAGATTTGCCCAGCTGCCCGTGTGTGGTTCTTACACCCTTACTAATCCCTTCCTGCAGCCCCTGCCATTTCCCCACCTCATCAGCCAGCCACAGGAACAGCAGGGCCATGTCAGGCCACCCCACCAAGCCCATGACACAGAGGGAAGGGAGGAAGTCAGTGGCTTGGAGCAAGACTGTGGGGTGAGGTCAGGGGATGAGCCAAGAGCTACACCACAACCAGCCCACACTGGCTGCATGCTACTCCCTCGCTCCACAGCAAGCTCCTCAGAAGATTCATCCTTAATTCTGTTCTACCCTCCAGCATGTTCAGGACAGTCATTTCCTCACAGCACCTTCTAGATATGCAGCTGATACTGGCCTTGGCACCTCTCTGGGTTTCCTTCCAGTTTAAGAATGAGGGGTGGGTAAACCATTCCTGCTTGCTCAGGGGCGCAAGCCCTGGCCTGCCCCAAGGTGCACTCATAGTGTAAAGCAGGAAATTCGTCTCCTTCTCCTCAGATCTGAGCCTGGAAAAGAGCAAGAGGCTGTGTCACAGGGCTGAGCTCCGGTAGCTGCTCAGCCCCCCAGCACTGCTGTCTGCTCCAGCACCCTGTCAGGCATCCTGGTCTAACCTGATCTCACTGCTTGCCTCAGGAATGTTTCCTTAACAGTTCCAGCACTGAGGGAGAGCAAAGGGAGCTCACAGCTGCCTTTGGGCAGGGTGCCTGTGGCAAACACCAACACCCAGGCTCTGCCCAGGCACACGTAGGGACTCTGGGCTGCCAGCCTTGGGCTGCTTGGCACTGTTGTGTTCCTTGCCTAGGAGAAGGAGTCTGCTCAGGTCTGCAGGAGGGTGACAGCAGGAGAAAACAAGACACTGCTGCTTGCAGCCAGTCTCACAGCTTTCTGGGAGAGAGGGATTTTGCTGGGAATCCTGGTCAGAGGTGTTTAAAAGATGTGAACTATTTTTCC
The DNA here is from genome assembly GCA_013396995.1 of Dicaeum eximium. Taxonomy (NCBI): domain Eukaryota; kingdom Metazoa; phylum Chordata; class Aves; order Passeriformes; family Dicaeidae; genus Dicaeum; species Dicaeum eximium. The sequence continues at coordinate 4,710 of VWZP01010286.1, read as the reverse complement.
TTGCATTTTTTCAATTTTTTTTAATCTTCATCAAATGTTCCTGCAAATTGGAAGTGTCAACACTTTTTCCTTGCATTTTCAGCACTTGTTCTCAAATCCAGCCATGAGCAGGAAGCTTTATCCTCCAGATGGGAGCCAGCTGAGTCTCTGCTTGCATTTTCCCAACACTGCACAGCTGCTTGGAAGCAACCTCAGGAGCGCTGCTGAAGGCATAGGTGGGCAGAAAGGCAGCACTGCACCATCAGAGACCCACATGAGTTTGGATGGGCTGGATGAGAAGGGAGCATTATGCCTCCCTTCTGGGCATCTCCAGGCCTCAGAGCACCTGAAAGGGAGTAACATCCCTCCAGGAGGGTTCATGCCAGCCTAGAGACCTCTCATGCTGAGCTGTGGGGGAGGCCATGCTGCCAAGGGCACATTTGGGGTTGTGCAGGCTCTGCTCAGCTGATCCCACACACCGAGGTGCAGCCAGGTCCTGTAGGGCTGCAGTTCAGCCCATTCTGATTGGCACCACACAGCAGGGGTGTGATGAGCCCCACACAGCCCCACAGTGCTGTGCACTGGGGTACAGCCTAACCTGGTCCCTCACCATTATCCAGGGAACTCAGGCTGATCCTGCACCAGCTGGTGCCACATCCACATCCACCGTGCCCCGCATCCCTGCCTGCTGGCACACGGGTCTCTGGTCCTGTCAGGCTGCATTTCTGCATTTAAAATGTATTTCAGAGGATAATCCTTAATTTTTATCCTGTCTGCCTTGCTTCCCCCTCAAAAGAATCAAGAAAATTTACCAGAGAGGAGCCAAAGGAGAAAAGGAGTGCAAAGACTGCAGCAGAAGCAGCTGACAAGAATATCAAAATATCACAATGCTAAAAGCTGCTGGTTTTGATAGGGATGATGGGAAGAAAGGCTTTAGAGTTCCCACAGCTCTGTACAAAACCTTTCCGCAATTCTGCTTCTAGCTGAAAAAAAACCCACAAAAGCCTCTAAGCAATCATTTATATCTAATCTTGCAAAATAATCAGAGCCAAATCCATCCTCCTGCCTCGGACACAAAGTGCAATGCATCAGCGTGTCCCAAGCTAACAAGACCATTACCAGATGCTCAGAAATAAACAGTACCTTTTTAAGCAAGTGGCTGGCAGTGCAGCAAGTCCCTTGCACATCTTGCTCTCGAGGTCGGATCAGTATTGCAGGAAAAACAAGGCAGGAGGCAGCAGAGGCTGCACACGGGTCCTGTGCCGACTGCAGGATTCAGTTCGGTGTGTGAGGCAGCTGTGCTGCCTTGGCTCTGTTTTATAGCCTAGCCCAGACAGCCCAGCAGCACTGGGTGACCCAGTCAGGAGTCAGCACAGCAGCAGCACCCGTCCCCTTTTTGCCCACCCAAGAGGAAGAGGGTGGCATATAAAACCCAGACAAAGGGGTGAGAGAAATTGAAAACCTTACCAGAAACAAAGCTCGGTGTCTGGCTGCAGAGGTGGAATTTTTTAAAAGGGCTCAAAAAGCTTCAGGGACTTCCTCTATTGCAGGAGGTTGGAATGGTGCAGATGAAAAGCAGGTTTTTGCAGGGGGACACAGATAGTAAAAAATGTCAGAGAATCAGTTCTGAGAAGTGAGATGAGCTTTGCTGGTTCCTCTGGTAATTTCCTTTCCTCTTCTATTTAAAGTAACCTGGATCAAGAAAGGGACAAGAATTTTAAACAGAAAATGTTACCATAATCCAAACAAACACAGAAAATAGAGCTCTTAAGGAAAGAAGAATGTAAATTCACCAGGCAACTACTCAGGCAGATGAGACTTTCCTGTTTTATTCCAGAGTCATGTGAATATGTATTTTTGGTGAGGCTGCAACAAAAGCCTGGGGGGGTGCAAGGCACTATTGGAATATAAAATGTGCATGTCTCACCACATAGATTTGAGGACAGCTCATGTACATGCGTGGAAAAAAGGAATTTAGGAGGTTGGCAGCACATCTGCCTTATATATGGGTATCACTGCAACACCTCCTTTTGCATTTGCAAAATCAAAAGCTAGACCATGGGACTCTGGTATCCCCAAGGAAAGATGGTTAATTAAAATAAAAGGCTTTACTGTGCCTGCCCAGAGAAGTCTTTGAAGCAGTTCTGAGGCTACTTTGTGCTAAAGAATGGTTCACCTGTGGGGGTGCCTGCACTGCCCTGGCTCTGCTGTAGTTCCAAGAACAGAATTACTTCAGCTGCTTTTCCTCAGCCCTTGGATGGTGCAGAAGGCAGTTGCCCCTCTAGGGAGAGAGAGAATTGGCTGATATTTATCAAGTTGCAGCTCAGTACAGCCTGTACCATCCTTCTCAGAGAGGGGAAGGCTTTGGGCAGACGGAGGTGCATATGGGCTACTTGCGTTTTTCAAGTCCTGCTCCCACTGTGAAATAAAGGAGCTTCTGATTAGCAGCAGGCTGCCTGCCCACACTACCCACTGCTGCATTCCCTCTCCCAGAAACCTTTCACTTTCAAACCAATGCTTTGCTCATGATCTGCAGAAGTTGCAGGATGAGCTCTTCCTTTCTGTGTCTCTAGAGCCTACAGCCAGCAGCACACAGTCCAAGTCCCAGAGGAGTTTACCTGCCTTGGCATACTGCATCCTCTCAGATCATTAAATGTGCTGAAAGGCAATGCTCTAATAACTGTAAAATGCTTTTGTAGGAGTGTGGCTGTCCTACTGCCAAACCTGAGGCAATGTGCCTGCGAGTACTGCACTGTTTGGACTAAAAATCACCTTCAGCTCAGGGCAGTGTAAAACTTTACCTGAGTGAATGCCTTTGTCCTTTAAGTGTTGGTGAGTTGGCAGCACTTGTATGGATCTGTAGGAAGCAACTGGGAACTGGCAGAGTTGGTGCCTAAGCTCTCTGGTGTCTTCTGTATGGGGAGAAGTCGAAGGGTAGAATACGGCCAACAGAAAAAATGTAATTATTTACTAAATATCTAATTAATTTAATTTGACTACCAAACTTGTTCAATGTTACTGACATTCAAACAATTCAAGAGCTCATCTGGCTGACACAATCAAGGTGTTTGCAAGCTCTAACTTTGCCCCTCTCTCTGGCACGGTTAGAGCTCTGGCTCAGGCAGGTTGCAAAGACTGCTTGCTAAGGCAATGAACTTCTGTGCAGAACACAAAAATTCTGCAGTTTGTCTTCAAAATGTTGTATAGCCAGATTTTGGAATGTCACACTTCTCTGTGGATCGCAAGCACGTTTGCTGCATGGCTGTAATGACACTCAGATGCTGTTGTTGTCAACATCAGGTCACCTTCTGCATTCCCCAACGTCTGTGTGAGCAGGCTGTAATCAGGAATTTCTGGCACTGCCATCACAACAGCCAGCCTAAAGGACTTTGCAATTAAGACCATTCTCCCTGGACTAGGCACAGAGACTCCTAGAAGTGCTGCAGTTGAAATTTCTCTTTTTCCAGTTCATTAACACTGACTGGCTCAGTCTGGCCGCTGTGAGAAGAGTTTGGGCTTATGCAATGTTTCTGCTCTAAGCTGTGTTTCCCAGCTCTTGCGGTTTAATATCCTCTCAACTACCCCAGCTGGTCTCCAATCTAAAGTATCCCCTTCCACCTCCCACCATCACAGGCAGGCCTCGACTCTCAGGGTACAGACTGTGCAGTGCTCAACACCAAACTCTCCTCCTCCTCCTCCCTGCCAGCTAGTGAAGCGGCAGCTCACACCATGTTTTACGCCTGGCATGTCATTCCTGGCTTGCTTCACCTGCTCATGGAGAACTCAGGGTGAGGATGGGCTTGGATGCAGGGCTGGGGGTGGGGCTGGGCCATCCCTGGGCCGTGCAGCGCTTTGGAGGCACCCAGGGGCTCTCAGGAGCCAGCATAATCGCAAACGTCTGCGGCATCCCTCGCCCCCCTGCCCCATCCCTGCTGCATGCCGAGCAGCTGGAGACGAGGCTCTGAATGGGAGCTTTCCCTCCCACCACTGCCAGGGAAGAACGTCACACACTCGTGCTCACCCCCGTACGCCGATGCGTGTGGGATGTGTCCCTTGGCTCCCCGGAGCCAGAGGCCGCTCATGGGAGGAGGCAGGGAGCACGAGGAGCGCCGCTGCTGCCGTGGTCATTGCCCGGAGTTGAGCTGCCACAGGCTGTTGCCCTCCCGCCCCGATCCCTTCCCTTCCGATCCCAGAGCAGCTGCCGTGGGATGCTAATGCACCAGGAAGATGCTGCTGCTTTACGCCACTGGGAACCGGGAGGGCGTTACACGGGGCTGCGACAATGTGCTGCTGGGCCAGGGCCTATCCTGCCACAGCTGCCTTCCCCAGCCTGCCTTGCAGGGGCTGTGAGCCATTCCTGCTCCTCTGCCATCACTCACGTCTCACAGAGCCAGCCAGGCACCTTGGGAAGGGGTGAGCAAATGCCTGGGTGTGCACAGTGGACACTGGGCAGGGCACTGCACATTTTCCCATGGCCATCCACATCCAATACCTGTCTAGCAGACAGCGTTGGTGAGGAACTGGAGCAGCTCCCACACAGCTGAGAAGTATCAATGGGGGTGGCACTGGTCCCCAAGCCCACACGCTACAGAAGCCCTTCACATGTAGCCACTTCGGTGACATTTCTGCCCAGGCGAGTGGCCCCAGTGCTGAGCCCTGCTATGGGGAGGGGACCTGGACCGCTAAACTCTTTTATGAGTTCATCAGCCCACATCAGCCCGCAGCTGCCAC
>VWZP01010285.1:251411-310626 GCA_013396995.1 Dicaeum eximium | reverse complement strand
CCGAGCCGAGCCGAGCCCGCCGGAATCGCGCTGCCTGCCCGCTCCATCCCCTTCGTGCTCCCCGCGGCTCCGGTATGTCGTCGGGCGGCAGCCTGAGCACCATGCAGCGGCTGGTGGAGCAGCTGAAGCTGGAGGCGGCCGTGGAGAGGATCAAGGTGAGCCGGGCGCGGGGCCCCCGGGAGCGGGGTGAGGCGCGGAGTGCCGCGATCCCCGCGGCCGGGCGGCAGAGAGGAGCCGCTCCTGCCTTTCCCTCCGCGCCGGCCGGCGCCGCTCGCCCCGGGAAGGAAGGGGGCGAGGGCTGCATGTGCCCAGCGGGCTTCGAGCCCCGGCCGCACGGGAGCGATGGAGCGAGTGCCGTTCCCTGGTGGAAGGAGCCGTGATAAATAATACAGCAGCTCCTCGTTAGTTCTGCACCAGCAAACAGATAATCGGGAGTAGCTCCTCGCAGCGGAGCCAGCCCGACTCCCCCCTGCTTGGGAGCGCTGGCAGGATCTGCGGGGGGAGGCGGTGCGGGGTGGTACCCGCTGGCACACTTGGGAAAGGCAGGCGATTTGCTACGCATGCATGAATCTTCTACTGCTTGCACATTTCCAGACAAAGGCAGCGTGATGAGGCGGTCCTGTCGTCTGCCAGCTGTTCAGGTTTGGTGACCTGATCGAGACAGCTCTTGGTTTCCAGCAGATGTGGGGGTTTCATCACCACACACAAAATCCAGCATAGTCTGTGAAGTGATGAAGGTCAAAATAATTTATATCCTGCACTTTTCTCTCTGGTTGCATTCGCCATTTTTCTCTGGCCAGTCACAAAAGACTAGCTTCCTCAGTCTGACGACAGTGCCAACACACTGAGCTGCAGGAACGTAGCTAATTGATTTAAAATTTATTCAAAATACTTGTTCCCACTGCTCCTGACCTGGGCTGGTGAAAATTTGAAGTGCTCATTGCAAGATGAAGCCACTCTGGCTTTTGGATATCATTCTAATGAACTTGTTTATGTTACTACATTTTGTTAGCAAAACAGAGTCATCAGATGCTTGATTCGCTAAAAATGACTGTGCTGATCACCACAATAAGGTGTGGGAATATGTGAAAAACAGCATGTTTCAGGGTAGAAACGTAGACTGTTGTGGCAAGAGGAGTATTGTCAAATACTGAAATGGTTGCCCACCAGTTATTGTTGGTGCCTGAATCTCTGTTCCTGCTCATTTTGAGTCATAAACTCAAAATACTCATATACTCCTCCCCACTATTTTTTATGGGTGGGGAGTGGCTATAAAATACATAGTTCATAGTTTACAGGTGTTACTTTGTGGCAGTAACATATTCTGGAGCTGGATTTCTCAAGGCTGTGTATTTTTTAATGCTCTCCTAATTCAGGGAGGCTTATCCTTGATAGACCCCAGACTCATCTTTCTTGCAGCACTGTGCACAGCAGTCTCTTTCCAGGTCTGCTGTTCTAGGAGCCTGTTCGTGGCTTTGAAATGACACATGATCAAAAATGTGTCATATAAATTGTGTCATCTGGGTTTCTATACATACTGTCCAAAAACAACCTGAAATATATTCAGCTTATAAAAACCACTTGGTTCAGTTTTAGCAAGCACTGAAATGGGAGAAAACATTGTTTCAGCTACTTTGAATAGACAATGTGTTTCCAGACGGAAGCTGGTTATGAAAGGATTTTTAAAAATACATTCCATACTGTCAAGTTCCAATGGTGATTTTGTTTACCCTGCTGGCTAAAAAAGCAGACAGGAACAATATTTTCAGAAAGAGGAAACTGAGTAGGAAGAAGTACCCATACACATCTTGATGCGGAGGCTGCTGAAGGGAGCGTGTTTGTCATGTGATGAAATACTGGCAGAAATTTTCTGTGTGAACAGGAGAAAAGAAGAATGTTATGGGGCATAGGTAGGACTAAGAGTAGGCAGTTCCAGTTTGTATCTTCTGAGGATATACCAGGATACAGGTAGCTCAGTATGTGTTGGAGGGTTTGGCAGCGAAGTGCAAGGAGATGCTATAGGCACTGCTAACTCTCAAAGGAAGAAGCTCCAAATGGCCTTGGCCTGACCAGTGTTGGCTAGTGGGATCTCTGCCAGATAGCCATGTGGTGCATAGTTGGGCACCATAAGGAGCAGGTGCTGTGGTTGAGGCAAGGGTGTTAATGCTGCAGGGGGTCCAAGGGACTGGGCAGGGCAGGAGACCTCTGCAGCCTCCAGAAAGAGCTTCTCCTCAGGTGAGGAAGGGCTGACAAGGCCTGCAGACTTAGCAGGAATCCTTGCTGCAGATGCTGCTCCCTGTACTCAAGAAAACCTGGGAGGCTGAGGGAAAAAAGCTTCTCATAACAAATCCCTCAAGTGCCTACAACTGCTGGCTAAGTTCAGGCAGTTACTAGGATGAGTGTCCTGGAGGACAGCCTGGAGGAGAATTGGAAGACAGTGAACAGGAGAGCAGTGAAATAGCAAACAGAAGTGTGTTCTAGGTCAGACTTCCCATGTCTGCTTCCAGATGCTGTTAGATGGGATGGCCCAGAACCAAAATTCCAGTTGGGCTTCCAAGGTGGTTCCTTTAGACAGGAGGCTGGGAAGTATTGATGGTCCTTGAGGTTATTATTTTGGCAACACTGCGGAGTTGTGTAGGAAGAAAAGTCAGTATTTCAGGAGTTCTGTAACAAAGGTAGAGGTGAGGTCAGAGGGGGACTTATAGGTCCATCAGTATATTTCCTTTTTTAAAATATGTATCAGACAACATGGATTTTGACAGTTCCCTGTAGCTGTTTCTAATGTGTGTTCGGGAAACTGGAAGTTCCTCCACATTTTCGTTCAAAAATGTAGGCACATGACTGACTTGCCATCCACAAGGAGAACAGGGGAGTTCAGTGCTGAGGATGTTTTGTCTTTGGGATCTTGGGCTTGTTCTGCAGCTCTGGACTTTCCTTTTAGGGGGCCAGAGTGTGGATTTGAAGTTCTGACTTCACTGCTGGGGGAAGACGACAATCTGGACTTCAAAAGCTTTTTATCCTCATCTTTTTGCTTTCACTCCTTGTTATACTCTGTTGTTTAGAAGTTTGGAATAAAAATCCTTTTAATAAATTATCAGAGGATATAAGAGTTCAAATATAAACCTCCAAACACCACAGTAGATTGGAAAATCGTCATGGCTCTGAGCATTTTAATGGGAAGAAATTGTATCACACTGGCACCTCAGTCCTTTACACTCTTCTGGCTTATCTCTGGCATAGTATTTCATGTGTGCTTCATCAGAGCTTTGTAAATTGTGCTTCTGTGCTGATTTACTTGATGTTCTAGAATCTGAGAGGTGATTTGGCTGGACTCCAGCTCTGTTTGATAATAGCTCTTCAAGAGGAAATGCTTAATAGATGCTTGTGAATGAATTAGTTTCCCCTCTGGAATTTTTTTCCTTTTCAGGTCTCTCAGGCAGCTGCAGAACTCCAGCAGTACTGTATGCAAAATGCCTGCAAAGATGCCTTGCTTGTTGGGGTTCCTGCAGGGAGCAATCCCTTCCGAGAACCCCGATCCTGTGCTCTGCTCTGAAATCAGGTAATAAAGATGCCGTGACAACCACTGTAATTTGAAACTCAAGCCCTTAGAAAGACAAAGACACATAGTGATAGCTGTTTAAGTGTTGAGTTCTTGCCCGAGTGTTCATCATTTCTTTGATGGCGCTGCAAATGGTTTTCTGGGTTTTTTAGGTGCAGCAGTTGAAGCATGTCTCTTTTCTTCAGCTCTTTCTAGAGCTGTTTTCTTTATGAGTTGGTTTTTTGTTGGAATAATTGTGGTTTTGTGTTTGTGCAGCACTAAGGTAATTAGCAGCATCCAAAGTAATTAAAATTGTCTAAGACACACAGCTGTGTTTGACATAGCCGGACAGTAGACAGTCACATAACCAGCTTGGAGAAGTAAGACAAAGCTGTGGCAATTTTGTATGTTCTAATGACTAGCTCACAGCTTAAGCAAGAATCATGTTAAAATACATTTAGGTCTTTAATGTCATATTGCAGTTTACCAAAACCACCACACTGTGTCTGTACTTAGGCTCTTCCTATTCTTACTGTTGGTACAGCACCAAAACCAGTGCAGGAAGCACAGAGGAGCTGAGGCACTCTGTAGTCACATCCTTCGTAACCTTTTTCAGCACAGATCTAAAGGATGAGCTACTCCCTGAATTCTGCCATAGTGCTCTGCACTGCCTGTACCCCTGTAACACCTGCAGAGTAGGTGGGTGAGTGGCTGGCTGTCCAACATTTGCAAACCTTTGCGATCCAGTTTCATGATTCTCAGTCTGGCCCCTCCCATTTGTCACAAAGGTTATCAGTGATTGCAGCAGGAGAAGAAAAAGGCCATGCATGCTAGTAGCCTTGGGCACACCACACCATAACTTGGAAAATCTACTTCTTTTGCTTGACACACAAATGTGGAAGTAGGATATTCAGAAGGGGTTACTCCTCCTTAAAAAAAAAAAAAAAAGTTCCTGCTAAAGAGCTGAAGAATCTACAGAGAGAGGAAGAAACACTGAAGTCTGTTCTTTTGATGAGACAGTTAATAAAGAAAAAAAGGAAGTTTTCTCTAAGGGCAGAATTTAAGCTAGAACATAAAGTACTCATAAAATCTTCCCCTTGCTCCTGCCTGAGCTTGTACTTGAGCTTTTGCCTAATCAATACCATGGCTTAGATTGTTTCTACATAGGTTTAAACAAAACAGGATTGAACCTAAAGAAAGGGAACAACTGAACATGAGATGCTCTTCTGGAAAAATTTAGAAAGGGTGAAGCAAAAGCAGATTTTCTTAATTTGGGTGCTACCTGTAATTCTTCATGTAAATAAGATAAAGTTATTAATGATCATTGCATATGTTCTTCTGTTATTTAAGCAGCCTTTCTACTTTTTGGTTTTTTGGGGGTCTGCGTGTGTGTATGTCTACATATTCTGAGGTGATCACATCATACAGATACATTACAAAATATTTTCTCAGAAGAACTTGATTAATTTATGATACTTTCAAAAATGCATAGCTCAACCCAAGATGTCATTTGTTATTTTTTTGCCAATAGATCAAATATTTAGTTTATTATTCTTGTGTTACCTTAGGATCATAAGAAATTCAGAGAAAAGGAAAAAAGCCAGTTAAAAATCTTATGATATTGTGAGGATACATCTAGGAAAGGAAAGTAATTATTTGGTTTTTCTCAGTGCAAAGGAGCTTTTCTGTTGTAATTTTTAAGAGAAATTAAATCTATCAGCTTAAGAAGATAGCATTTAATAAGCCTTTTTTTTTTCTTCTTGTAGGGAAGGTCATTGGAGAATTGCCTTCAAGCATGACATGAATAACAACTGCCTTTCCTTCACAAGAAAAGTCTCTGTCTTTTATGTGGCTAAAACAGCATCCTAGATATCTGTCTCTGTGTTTTTGTGAATCTGTATTCCACTATATTTTAGTAATATTCTTGAAGTTTTTTAATGTAACTCTTTTCATAATCATCACCACTTTTACTACACTATGCTAACTATTAAATATTACTTGAGAAGTTTACATTTTAGAAATGAAAAACGTGAATTTTTAATCAAATTACTTACTCTGATGTTGATAACCATAACACCGGAATAATAGCAAAAACTACTCATGGGGATTTTTTTTCAAAAATAAAACAATCCAAAAGTGAATAATTAAAGTATAAAGCTAAATGCTGTTAGTGCTGAAGTAATGTCCCCTGGGGACATTTTGCTTCTATTAGCAAGACCTGGAACTAACTTTAGTTTTTTTTCAAGTGCATCTCAGTGCATAAATGACAATTTTAGTAACTGCTGAACACAATATGTAGCAGAGGCTTGACTCCTGAAGCATGTTTCTTGCAATACTTTTAATCTTTAAGCCTTCTTCTACTTTGTATTTGTAACAGTACTGGTGCAGTGGAATTGTCTTAACATATTTAAAATGTTACCAGACGGACATTAATCATCTGTGAATATCCAAAGATAATTGCATGCATTGTTGTCACGGTTTGCAATACACAGAATTTACTAAAATGTACTTGGTCATTTGCCTTCACTTTTTTGATAGAGCACTTTTACAAGAACAACTTTTTAAATAGGTTTTTAATTTTGTGTACTTCCTATTGTTTGTATTAATCCTTTAGAAGTTTGGAAATAAAATTCTTATCCCTCTTGGCTTTGAACTCATTGTGTAATTGTAACAAAGAGCAGCTACTGTAAGGAGAAGGATATGTGGATTTTGCAGTGGGAGGGAAGGCCTCAAGCTTTTTGCTTTTTTGGGAAGAGATGGTTGCTGTTGGATTTTTAGAAACTGTATCTTATTAGTAGAAAAATCCCATTCATATCTATTGACCATAGTTGTAAATACTAACAATGTTATGAAGCTCACTTACACATTTTGGAAGTGGAAGAACATTTGGAAGAACTCTGCAGTCTGAGTGCTTAATGTTCATGAATGTTAACTGAAGTGGGGCACCAGTGTCCTCCAGGCAGTTCAGTCTTTGTCAGATATTTTCATGTTGCTGTCCTGCAGAAAGACACGAACATGAGAGCTGTAATACTGCCAGTATGTATTGTGCCTTTAAATACAGAAGAAAATGTCCTTCCTTCAGAGCATCTCTTCACTCTGACTTCCTTTCACTGTACACTACTTAAGTATGGCAGTTTTTCTGTTAGTACTGTTCAGTCTAGAGTCTAGAGAAAACCAAGTTAGTGTTGCACAGAGGCCATTAGAGGCTTGGTTTGAGGCCAAAATATCAAAGATACTGATGAGTGAATAAATCAAAAACCTTTGGACAGCCAGCATTTGGCTGCTGTCTGCTTCCTCCCAGGCAAGCCCTTCATATTTCTTTACCTCTTGCAATAAATCCTCCCTTTATCCCCGCACCTCCACACCTGTTTCTCTGCCCAGAACCCCTGCTGCGTACACTTTCATGCTCAGCAATGTCAGCTGGAGTTTGGGTTTAGAAGTGGCTGCTGAGCTGGCATAAGGAGTGGCCAAATCACAGTGTGCAGCAGAGAGCCACCACTGCTAGACAGCCACTCAAGCGCTGTTGTCTCTTGGCTGCCCTGCCCAACTCCATGTGGTCTCTTGCAGCTGGAGCACCAGCTCAACACAGCTGCAGTTGCACTGTGAGCATACTGCAGGACCTGGCTGCATCAGTGTCTTGCACCAGCAAGGACTAGAAAGATTTGTGCAGCAGCTGTGAGATGCATTGGGAACACTCCACTCTGATATCCCTCTAAACATGGTGTTTATTCCTCAGACATGGATTCCAGCCTCTTCACAGGAGTTTGGTTGCTGCTGCTCTTTGCTCTCAGGGCAGTGTGTAGCCCAGCTGCTGGGTGGAAGCAGGGAGAAGAGTGACAGCAATGCTACCTCTGCCCTCCCAGGGCATGTTCTGTGAGAGAATTTGAGTGTCAGAACAAGCTCCAAAACAGGATTGGTTGGCACTGAGGCTCTTTGGTTCCTGTTGGCAATCAGTTTGGTGAAGCGTGCCACTGCTGGTTATTTTGTGCTGCTGGGTGAAGTGGCCCCATCTCAGCAGCTCAGCACTTGCAGGTCCCCTTTCCTTGGCATAACCAAAGAACCTGACAAATGAGCCTGGGCAGCTGCCTGCTTCTGTAGGCAGGAGAACATGTTGTTCCTTACCTACCCAGTGTACAGGGCAATCTCCTTTCTACAGCTGCAGGTGCCCCTTGGTTTGCACAAGTGCTGAACTGAAACCAGCGATGGCTTAGACCAGGGCAAACATCACATTTTGCCGCTTCTGGTCCAGCAGGTGTGACCTGCAGTGAGGTGGGGAACTACGGGCAGCATCTTAGCTTCCTTTACCAAAGACTATCCAAGAGGGCTTTCGTGTCTGCTGCCCAGAAGCCTTCAGTACCATCTGATGGCAGCAGGTCCTACAGGATGCCCATGGTAAAGAAGATTGAGTGAGTGCACCCAGCACTTTGTATGCTGAGTGCCTCATGTGAGCCACAGGCCCCCTTTTGTCACTGTCATCCCTGCCAGCTGATCTGCACAGCTCTTCTCCATCTACAGCTGCCTCCTGCCCAGTCACTAAAATGTTTATAAACTTGTTCCAGGAATGGAGTGTCCCTACCTGCTTACGTAAAACTGGAGATTAGATTTTTGCACTGTGCCTTTTTGTCTAAGAATTAGTTGCTTCCTAATTCATAGTAATAGGCAATTTGGCAGGATGGGGGTGTGGTGGATGGGAGGGCAGAGTGGGGAAGTGCATCACTGTAGTTCAGTAATAATTTTACTCCAAATTAAACAGACAAAAGGAGAGGGAAGAATGTAGTATTTTACAAATTTGTTTGTGTGTCCATATCTGTGAGAGACTGAGATTTGTCATAAACACATACAGTAAAAAACCAATAGTCATTGCAAGCCCTTTCCCTTATTTTCCATTACATTACCAGTAGTTTAGCTGTACACTGACATTTTTTCTACCTAATGGAAATTTAACACAGACAACACTTGGATCTTTTTATTTGATGTACACAACATGCCTTTGTTTTCAAAGTTATCTATAGATTATCTGTGCTACACTTTAACAACTGTTCATGTGGAAGTTCTAGTGTCAGCCTTTGCCTGTAAAAGAGGAGAACATAAATAGATAGCTTGGCACTGGCAACTATAATTTTCTCAAACTGTGGTTATATGTGACTGAGACTTTGTAGAGCTGTACTTCAAAAAAAAAAAAACCAGATTCCTGTTTTTCTGGGAGGTAGTTCTGAATAACATAAGCCATGATGCAGAAGAAGTCAAATGGTTAGGTCAGCTGACCACAAAAATGGGCCATGGATAGTAAGCAAATTGCAACTTTTATTTCAGTCTTTCTATTATTCTAGGGAACAGTGGCTTGTTTGCAATTTTACTAGAAATCTTTTCATGTTACCACTTCTGAAAGGTATTTTCTCAAATCTTGCAAACAATCAGTGTACAAATAATTCAGGGATATTACTGTGAACTAAAATTGCAGTTAGTGCAGTCATAGCTTTTAAGAATTCAGTCAAAAACCAGCACTCTGTTTTCTCTGAGACACCAATTCTTTCTTCCCTAAGTGCTCGTTTCATTAACTCAAATACTGAATATGTGCTTAGTGAAGGCTTAATGTCAAGTAAGTAAGTGCAAGCATAAACCTTAAACTTGGTGGTTTTTCTTTTATTACTTCCCTGCCCCTCCACCTTTCTGTCACTGCATCAAACTTAGAAAGATTAGTGAGTTTGAAACCTGAATCATCTCAGCTGAAGGCCACTGAACAGAGAGAGACATTCTGGAGCTGGCTGGCATGCCGGTGCAAACCGCTTATGCATTCCTGTGGCAGAATGGAGTTACTGTCCACCATTGCTCCCACACATACTGCCAGCTTTGTTGCCAAATCTTTAGATGGAAAGTGAGGGTTTGGGTACTATGCTATCCTGTTCTTTAGATTACAACTGAGATAGATTTTATTTTTTTTTAATTCAATCTTTTACCCCTTCTAGTTGTACCCTATAATATCTGGATCTGCCTCCCAGATGACTTTCATCCCCCTACTTGCCAACGCCCTGCAGAAGGCTGAAAAACATGTATGCCAACAAATGGCCTCCAGCAGGTTATGCAAAAGGTGAGAGTCACAGCTTAGTTCCCTGAATCAAATCTATGAGAATGCTAAATTTCAACACAGTCTTCACATGTTGTCCATGAAACAAAGAGCTTTTTCCTAAACTGATAATGATTAAAAGGAGCTCGGGAACTTATCACATCATTCCTGAAGGAGCTGTCAGAAGAAGAGAAGTGGAACGCAGCCCAAGGGACAGCCACAAAAAGTCTCAGCTGTAACTGCAAGAAATCTCTAAGACTTTGAGAAGCCTTGAGATACCTTGAGATTCTGGCAGATCTAGCCCATCTTTACACTGGAAAAGCAGCAGGCTGAGGGAGCAAACACAGGTGCCTTGAAAACTTAGAGTGAGCTTTGGCACCAATTCTCAGAGTGAGCTTTTCCCATTCTTTTTTTTAATATAAAGAAGGATAAAGTACCTCTATATCACCATGACAACAGAGAAGCAGTAATTTTCCAGCTTCAAGAAACTAGTTTGTTTAGCAACATTTTAAAAACATACAGAAAAATCCTGAGCTAGTAAGAATTTCCAGCTCCTAATTTCTTTCTAAAAACTAACGACGGTAATTTATTTATTTCCTTTTAAACAGTTCAAGAATGAAAAAAAAAAAGTATGTAATATACAAATTCCCATTCTGTTCAAAAGAATTTAAGTCGTGTTTGTCCATCTCTTCTTCCAGGGACCCTTTCATATGTCAATTTCCTTTTTTTGAACTCCTGTACTTCTGGAAATCCTGTATCTGAAAAAGAAGTGCAAAAAAGAAAAACCATGATAAACTGTAAATACAACACATATGCAGACTTAACTGCGTGTTTCTCAGAGGCAGTAACAGACTTTGACTTTAACTGATGTGTTCCCTAAGAAAAGTATCAGCTGTCATAAAATAAAATGTGTACAGATTAATATTTGCTATTTCTTACTGCTACTGACCCATTTTATGCATATTGTCCTACAATATGAATATGGGACCTTATACAAAATAAGTAAATCAACCTATACTTAACCACAATAGTTCAGAAAATATTTAATGTTTATTTCTATTTCATTAATACTTAGAACTTTCATGCTTTCAATATAGTTTCAATACTTTCATTAACACGTAGAACTATTCTATACTTGTTGAAATTTAGTTATTTTTAGCCAGACATGGTCATGTTTCTAAGTTGTTTTAAAAAGCTACTTACATTCTTAAGATTCAAGTGCTTTTACAGTAACATGTTAGAGAAGTTGCTTATTCAAAACAAGTTACTGTCAGGAAATTATATTTAGTCTTTACAAAAAGTGTTCTCAGAAAACGCTAAAACTGACCTAAGGATTTGATCTATTCCTGTGGAAATAATGGCTTGGCATGGTGTCATGAATTATCTGTGGTTTAATGAGAGCTTGATCTGACACCTGAAGAAATCCTTGGGGTTTGTTCCCAGTGTGTCTTTTAAACTTGACTCTCTACATATTTCTTAAATTTTTGCTCTCAGAGGCTTTTACTATATTAAGGTGAAGTTAGGGTTTTTTTGGTTGGTTGAGGTTTTTTTGTTTGATTGGTATTTTACTTTTTTTTTTGTGGGGGGATTTGCATTAGCATGCAAAACTATTTAATATACTTATTTTTCCCCCTGGTTAGTGAATTATAAAGTAGAATAAGCCTGTTCTTCCAAAATCTAAATCAAAAATCAATTTTCCTTGTTTTGATTTGATTCACATTCCAAGTATACTTTTGTCCTACTGGGCAAGAATAATACAGAAAGCTTATCAGTTGGAGATCATAGTGTTTTCAGAACACTGTAAAATGTGGTACCAGGAGAATCTGCCCTGATCTCTACTGAAAAATACTGTATGTAGAATTTTTTGCTATAAGTGCCAGTTACAGGTTATTGGAATATTTGTTATCTACTCAGCAATACTGCAGTCTCAATTTTGATTCCAGAGAAGCAAAACATCTGTTCAGAGTTTCTGTATAAACATTTAAAATTAAATACGCTGAAAATGAAAAGTTCACCATATCCAATTAACTTTTTCTCTCTTTACCTCCATAATTACCCTAAGCACTCGAGGAAAGAGTGATGTACATTAGTTACTTAGGTTTTCATGAATGAGTCTGATCTGATTAGTGAAAGTGTTTTAATGCTGTGCTGACCTTGTACCACCAAGAGGTTTAATAACAGCCAGCAACAAACAAATCATAAATTAACTAATCTGTACTAGCTGTTGGGCACTTTTAAAAAACAAACTTCAACTTGCCTTTTTAAAATAAATGTGGCATCTTACCTACAGGAAAGTAGAAGTATTTAAAAAAACCCAACTACAATAAATGATATAGCAATACATAGTCTGACAGGAACTTTTGTAGTTGCAAGACTCCCTGGATACATATTACAGCTTATTAAAAAATGTTTCAAGCTTACTGTATTTGATGGAGTAAATAAGGGATAAGAAAACTACAAAAAAAGAGAAGCTCAATATTTGGTATATGGACTGTACACACTTTTAGGGTAAACAAAGTTTTGAAGTACTCATCATACCATCTCTTTGAAAATACAAGCTTTGGAATGATTTCAAGTGGAGAGTTTACCCCTGGAGATACTAGCTAAAAATATTCCAAGAATAAGGAAATATATGAAGCAAACTTAGAAAACTTTCAGGGTGCCATTTTTACTCCATTAGTGCCAACAGCAAAACCCAGCCATTAGAAGAATCTGAATTTCACCCTCAGGATTTGCTGAATTTCCTTTTTGTCCTATAGAGAAAATACAATCTTTTGTTCACTCTTGTCCAAATCTATGTTTACAAAATAATATTCCCCATAACTTTTAAATTAATTCTGGCATGTTCATTATCTCTATTTTAGGCACTGTCAAAGAGAAAAGAAGATGAATCTTTCACTATGGAAGAACTGTGCTTTTCAATATTTACCAGGGAAAAATAATGACAGTAACATAATTCTAGGTCATTTGGTTTGGCTTTTTTTTTAATACCCCAAGACATCTTTATGCTCAAAACAAAACTTGTAAGGAACCTTTTATCACAGAAGAAATATTTATGCAAGTAAGTTTTAGCAAAAGGGAGCATGCAATTGTTGGGTTGAGTTGGATTTAACAACTATTTAAATGAAAGATAAAATACAGTCTTACAGATACTCCTTACAACTTTGCAGTTGAGTTACAAAAATAATTTCAGCAAAATCGGCTTACTTTGGACCTACCTGTTTTCATTTTTTCTTTTGTCCATAAGAATGGCGGCCTTTGTTTTCTCTTTCCTTTAGATGCTCCACCTATTTGGTTAAAATTCAGATTTTGAAGCTCATCTGTATCATCAAAGAAATCAGAGAGAAAACCATCCTGAGCAAATGGATTACGTGGGCCTGTGGATGAAGCATCATTCCACAGGGGCTGGTCAATCTGAATTTCTGGGCTTTTAAATGTTGTGTCTCTAAATTCGTCTAGAAAACTCTTAGAACTCTCCTGAGGTGCACAGTCACTGAAAGTTGCAAAGAAATCCTCTTTTTCAGACTCTTTTGAAGAATGATCAGAGCTATCAAGCATTCTGAAAGGCTGTCTTTGAACTTGGAGAGAATTTTTAACTTCTAGATGAGCAAAATCTTCATAGTCCTTTGAGACAGCAAAGAAATCTGGCTTTCTCCTTGTAATTACATCTGATGAGCATGCTTTCTTTTGCATACAGCTTGGAAGATCAGACTTTAAAAGACCCTTATGATGATTCAGTGGAGGAATTAGGGCTTCAGAATTCATATGAGACAGTCCTGGTGGAGAAAAATTTGAAGCATTTTATTTAGAGAATGAATAATTAATTTATTTTTTACATTTTACAGAAAACCAAGATGTCATTGAGCATTGGGAGTACAGTCTGTCTCATGAGAAAAAGTGATGAGAATCTTTATCATCAGAATCTCTATCTTCCAATCTTACCATGATTGGAAGATAAAGATTCTAATACATTCAGATTTTTCACTTGGTTTCAAAGGAGACACATTTTCCTAGTAATTCAAGGTATTACCTGTACTGTTTTGTGCCTTATCAAGCAGCTCTAAAACCTGACAATTTTGTCTATTATCAAGACACAATGTTTTGAAGTTATTCTGGTTTTCTGGGTGTGATCCACCTTTCACTGTTTTTCCTAGAGGAGCAGCAGTATTTAGGCTGTATGAAGATAGCATGTCACTGAAATGCTGAAACAATCAAGCAAATATTTGTCAGGAATGTTAATGGTACATGTCTACACTGCCAAGTACAAAAAGTTGAATCAGTTGTTAAGATTCTAAGATGTATAAATTTTTGTTTACTGAAACAAACAAACAAAAAAAAGACTTACTAAAGCAGGAAAGGCATGTACAGTACACAATGTACCACCTGTATTAAATCTATAAAAGATTAAGTAATAGTCTCTGTCTTGAAACACGGGAAAAACAATATCTTAATAATACAGCTTATTCTCATTCATTACTACAAGACTGCAGGAAGCAGTGTCTGCAATGAATTGGCACCTATCATGCACCACAGAGGAATTTAACTGAGCTTTTTATGTCAATAAAGATGGCTTTGCACATATACAGTTAAAACAATAGTATGCACAATTTCACATTCAGTGCCCAAATACCTGTTCTCTTGCCCCTTCACCTTAACTGAATGCTTCACCTTAAATTAATTATGTCCTCAGCCATTTTCTTGAATGATGAAGTATGTGCATTTTTTATTGAATTAGATGACTATATTCAGCCTATAATTTTCCCAGACTTGACTCAATTGGAACAGTAGAAGCACACAATTAATCTCTAGGGCTCTGTCAAACACTTGGTACTATGAATGCTAAATGGTGGGTTTATTATAGGGAGGGAGGCAGGCAGGCAGGCAGGCAGGCAGGAAGGAAGGAGGGAGGGAAGGAAGTCCTGGAAATACTTAATTGGAAAACATATTTTACATAAGAAATACACAAAACCATGCACGCTGATACAATACTCAATATTGTGCAGCTTGAGGAGGAAGTTGACCTCATGAGTATTTTTCCAGTTAAGGAAATACTCTCATTATCTTCCCACAAACAAAATGGTGACTTGACAAAATCTGCTGAGAATCATCCGACTCAATATTTTGGATATGAATGATATGCTAAAACCTGCAATTAGTTTTTAAATGACACCAGTAAATGCACATGTAGCATCAGATTTAAAAAAAACAATAAAACAACCACATATTGCAACAGAGCAAAAAAATTGATCTAAACATAAAATAATCTTGGCCAACCTTTAAAACTTTTTTTGGAACCTCTGGCAGAAGTTCCTGGAGTTGATCAAAGCTTGCAAGAAATAAGCTGTTCAGTGAAGATCCCTTCTTTAACATAAACTGAGCAACCAAAGGATTGACACATGGAAAAGTAAGCAGGCATTTCTCTGTCTGGAAATGGAAATTATTTTGTTAGATTGAGACCTGAAAAACCTTTTATCCTTTTTTTTCGGTTACTACAAAGTCACATCTTACTGAATAAGTCCTAGATTATATAACAGAAAGACAGCTTTCAAAGAGGGCACTTTTAAAGTCCAATAAAAACTAATTTTTTTACTACAGATGCAACATAGTATAATTTCTGAAAAAGACTAAGTTCTGCATAACCATTTGACAAAAAGCAAGTCTAAAGATGTTTATTTTCTAAAGGTTAAAACCAATGAATAACTTAGACTGGATTTTAAAATGCATGACCAGATTTACTCTCAATTTTAAAGTGAATTACTTAGATAAACATAAACTGACAAAACTGCTTCTGGTTTACAAAAGCTGTATTTGTTAATGGCAACGAAACAGGTGGCAAACACAGGAGTTATCAGGGGTGGATAAATGTCATAAACAGAGGAGCAAGTTGAGAGTAGCTTGTTATCAGTTCCTGATATCAGTACCTGTTCCTGACTTTCATAAAACACTGCCAAGATCAAATCTCTTTAACAGAGACATAATATAATTACTCCTCTCCAATTTTACCAGTATCCTTAATCTCTAAATTGGAAAATCTATAATCCAATACCGACCTTTTGAAAGGCCATGCCAATACCTGCTTTATAATGCCTCTGAATTTTGCAAAAGCCAAAAATAATCTCAGCTTTACAGGAGTTCAAAGCTGTCACATAAAATTAACAAGTCCATGTGTTTGATTTGAGAACCTTACTATACAAGTTAAAGGATATCATATATTTGATGGTGATTGATGGGCCTGTTCCAGCATTTACTGGAATGAGTTGAACAAGTAACTGCATGAGTTAAACAAGTTTTTGCCATCTGTTATGAAAGCAAATCGACAAACAATGCCATTGACTTCAGTAATGGATCAGCACTGCTGAATTTGGCTTCCTGCCCAAGTGAGCCACTGTATGTTTATCTTTTACAATCTGGGTAGTTTTTTAAACCTAGTGCCCGAAATGGTAGAACTGCACAAATTGGCAAGCAGATGTGGTGGATAACCTTCCCTACAGGTTAATTGTGAAAGCACAGGGAAAGTCCAAGTTGCATCTAATTGTGCTGACAAAGATGATGGAAATACTATATATATAAGATATAATATATCTTTTGCATATATAGTAGAAATATGCTTGTATATATATCTGCATATATATATACACACACATATATAATAATGCTAATTTTAATAATATATTTTAAGACAACTACAACAAAAAAGCCTAAAACCTTATGAATCTTAGAAACAGAAAGAAAACTGTAAATTCATGGGAAGAGAAGCAAACCTCAGATGGCAAGACAGAAAGCCAGGATTTGTCCAGCCACTCATCAGGACTGATATTAGACCCTATCAAAATGTTGTCAGCAATCTGACGGATTACCAGTGCTGTCTCTTCAATCCCCGGCGTAAGAACTACCTAAAAGTGATACATAATATTCTTGGTTAAAACTTATACTAAGGAGTGTCTTAATTTACTATGGACCTTGAGGTGAAAACTAAAGGTCACCCTGGACAAAGGAGTTGTTGCTGCTGAGTAACTAAACCTGATCCATGCTTACCATGCAGAAAAACTACAACCTCTGATCTGGCTGCAAATTGCAGTCCTTATTTATGCAAATCGTATGTAGGTGAAATGAATTGATTTATCCTATAGGTCTTTTATATATGATCAAGTTTCTGCGTATGAGTTCTGAATGAAACAGGCAATTGTGACATGCCTACAACAGTTTGAGAAGATGTGTGACACTCTGAAGCTCTAATTTCCACACAAATTTCTACTTCAGTGGTGAGCACATGAAATTAAAAAAACTTAGTCCACTCTTCATCCTCGTAACTTTCATTTAATCAGGTAAATTTTATACAAATTTTAATATGCAAATAATAATGACTTCATAAATATCTGCACTCAACATTGGCAGCAAATAAGTGAAAAAAAGTGCCCAAAAAGATATGACTTTGTTCAAAAATATAAGTTACCAACAATTTGGTAAGCCGAATGAAACTTCTGCCCCATTTTTTAATGCTGATTAATCTAGATACTAAAACAGATTTCCTGAATTCTAGATTTTCTGATTTTTAAAGAAAGAAGTTAACTGATCCTGTCACATTAAAAAAGCAAACTAGCTGACAGCAAAGTACTTATTTTTTCTTCCGTCACATCAGCAACATAATATATATCTGAAATTTCAAATTAAGACATAAGATTAATATATATTCTAATAATTTATTAAAGGTACAATCTCATTTTTTGACTCCTAGTCATAAAAAGACTTCACCTGCTATTTTAATCTGCAACTTGTATTGCAGTTAACAGAGTCTTTTCACTGAATTTAGCAGCACTGAATTAAGATACTCTCTTATTTTAGTAATTTTGAGCTATTTTATGATTTGTAGAAGGAATACTTGATTGAGATTTTTAGAAATATCAAATTATGAAGATTAATACAGAAAAAATTACCTTCACTTCAAAGTCTTCTGACTTCTGTGTAAGTTCAATTAGCGTGGCATAAATTAAGACGAGGTTTAGCAGAGTATTTCCCTTGAGACTGTACCTGTAACACAGTTTCACTGGATCGTTAATATTTAATATGCACATGCAATAATCTCAAACCGTTTGTTCCACCTCTTCATAAATATCTGTTTAGTTTCCTGGAATTCAGAATACTGGTACAGTTTGAGCATTAATATCTGTGGAAAGAGAACTAGAATGCATTAAGGGACTGACTACTGAAGGATGACTGTAAGGAAAGAAAACAGGGTCAGTCTACAGAAAAGCAAGTCTGGTCTGAAGCAAAAGGTCTGGATCAAGGTCACTGGAGACACTGGAGAAAAAGCCCAGAGGAAATTATCACTTGCTTATAGAAAAAAAAATCTCAAAAGAGATTAATTAAATAAATTAATGTTTATGAACTGTGTCAACAGCAGGTGTGCTTCCATAGCAAAAGGAGAACTACTGATGCACTGGAAAAACACTTGAAGAATGTTTCCCTATTGCAAATGATATACAGTGGTATTTACACAGTAATTCAAAACCATGCATTTGTAAGGGTTGATTTACTTCAAACAGATATAAGAATAATTCCAGTATTTCATATCCTTAGAGCTGTGGAATTTCTGGACCTGTTGATTTGAAATACACCTCATGTTAGTATTGCCTGCCTCAAACTCTGTTATTTTATAACAACCATTTCTTTATCATTTGTGTAAGACTAAAAATAGCCTTACAAATAAAAAATAACTTTTCTAACATTTTGGTGGTCTCCAGTGATCATGTTACTTGTACTATTTCACTGAGTTTTTCAGTAGGAGCATGACAACATTGTAACTAAGTGAAAAACTCAAAGCACACTAGAAATAGGAGCTTACAATACTTCTATTGTTCTAAGAGAAATGTATTCCTACAGAGAAGTTCAAAGATAAATTAGTATCAACTTGTTTTAATAAGCAGCTTTCTTTAGTGACAAGTTTATTTTAAAAATACCAGGATAACAAAAGAATTTAGTAACTTACTCTAAACTCAGTCTTTCTCTGGAATAGAAAATAATCCAACAGCACATATATTGGAGTGATAATGCCATCAGCCTTGATATTACAGTGTCACAGGAGTCCTCATAATTTAGATCTTCCATACTCTACCATGGAATTTAAATAAAGAGTAAAAACTAAATAAATACATTACTATGGCTGCCCCGAGCTTTTAATGAGTATCAATATAATATGCAGAAACTAGATCAAACATAAATACAGCTAAATAATGTAAACATTAAGGACACA
This sequence comes from Dicaeum eximium, assembly GCA_013396995.1. Taxonomy (NCBI): domain Eukaryota; kingdom Metazoa; phylum Chordata; class Aves; order Passeriformes; family Dicaeidae; genus Dicaeum; species Dicaeum eximium. The sequence continues at coordinate 291,774 of VWZP01010285.1, read as the reverse complement.
TATGGGAATTGGGAGAACTAGCTTGTATTCCCAACTTTTATTTTCTTTGACCTTCAAAAGGCTGATTCACAGCTTTACGCCTCTTCTTTCTTCCTTTAAAAAGAAACACTGTCAACAATTTTTAGGCTGTTCTTAAATTCTTTTGTAAACTTTAATAATGCAAAATGTTGTTATAAACTTCTGAAGTACTTACTTGGCCTATACTTACTTGGCCTGTACAAATCATATCATACCTACACTAACTACATAAAGTACAACAACACTAATTGCAGTAGCTTCAAGGAATGTCTACGTTGTACTTGTATTACTAATTGATTATTTATTATGCATCTATCTTTCAGAAGCAGTTCTTCTACCTGAAATCTGTCTTGCTGCATACCAGAATTTAAGTAGTATGCTATTGCTTCAACAATTATTTTTTATTAAAGGTAGGACAAATTATTCTCTAGATTAATTCAGATAACTATCTGAAATGGGAGGGATTAATATGCACACTGGTAAGAGAACAGAGCCAAAGAGAACAAATACATTTAATTGGTTGTTATGAAATTTCTTTATACAGCCCTATTTTCAAGTATGCATCCTTTAACTACATTTCGTATAATCAAATCACAGGTCAAACGTTACTTCAGTGAAGAAACGGAGAACATTTTAAACTAATCAAACTGGCACAGATAGAATTTTAGGGTTAATGATTTGTGATGTGAAACAATGCATTAAGTAAATATGATTATGGGGAAGAAAAGGTATGTCAGAAGTCTGAAGATATGGTCTAGAAGTGACCGAACACATAACAGAACTTGGACACGGTAGTTTCATTTCGTACCTGCAAAAAGATGGCAGTACATTCATCTATTGTCAGCACAACATATTGATCTGTACTTCCAAAGAGCCTTAAGGAGTAACTACTGCTTCTTTCAACAAAGGTAATGCTGTACCTGAAGAAGTGAAATTATTTCATTAAAACACAGACAAGTAAAAGAACGCTATTTTCTTAAAGGAAATGGGTAACATACACCCCTTAATACAGTTTTTTAACTTATACAATCTTGATCTTTCTCGAATGCTCAGTTCACTATAAGACACCCTTGAACAATACATACCAATGTAGCAGTGATTTAGTGAAATTAAATTATATTGCTAAATGGATTGATATGATCTTGAATCCAGGCTCTGAGTTTACAAAAAAAAGGGGTAATATAGAAACTAAGATAGATACTTAAAAACTTTTTCTGACTAACTGTACATACTGGATTTCTTTTCCTTCTTTCAGGACTGTGCAGCACAAGGCAAAGCCAACTCCCTGATTGTCATTGGTAGGATTCTAAAATTTCTGAGTGAATTAGAACTGATAGCAGCACAGGCTCCTGTTGTGTTTTACTAGGACACACAAGAGACCTAAACCTGAAATTGCCAGCAGTACATCCTTTAGAAACTTGTATGGACAGTGTACTTAGGCATTTTAGAAAAAGTAAACTCTCGCCTTTTATAAAATTGTAGAGCTCACCTATTTAACTCCTTCATCAGTACTAAAAGGAACTAGTGAAAAGTAACAAAACATTGTTCTCAGCTGTTTGGCTTATGGCCAGGCTGAACAGAGAACTTGAACAAGTCAGAATTTAAAAGCATGTCAGATTATGTGTTCAAATTTTAAATGTCAAAGACATATATTTTTTTCCCCTACTGAACTGTAATTAGACACAGACCAAAAATGGCTCCACAGCTGACTCAAGGACATAGCCAGGATTAAAACTGGCATGTCTCTCCCGCAACATGGTGAAATCAACTATCTGTATCTCTGTCACTATGTTTGAGAGATATTGCTGCTCTGCTCCCTATTTCTTTGTTTCTTCTTTTCTTTTTTTTTTACTTTCCCCTCATGAGATAAAAGGTAGCTTTACCAAGTATTTATTACTGTGAAAGCAAAATTCAAGAAAATTATGTCAAAGTAGTAACAAAGAAACACTGTGATTTATGACCCTAGCAGCTGTCCTACAGGTTACAGAGCATCAAACCTTAAGTGAATAGTGGATCTGAATATTATGAATAAATTAGCTTTTGTTTTAAACTTAGCCTCTCCTAAGCACTGTGACATACCAGAAAATAAGATGTTTTAATATTATTCAGTTTGAATATTTAGCATAACTTCAGCAGATAAAAACAACAACAACAAAAAATCCCAAAGCAATTTTTATGAAGAATTAAATACAAAGTCTTCCAAGGACCAAGAAGCACTAAAGAATAGAAAAGTTTGTTAACATTATGATTTTCAGAGAAAAGTAGAAAATGAAAAAAGTTATTCTGATTAAAAAGTACCAGCTACAATTTTAAAAATTGGCCAATTCCATTCTGGTTGGCATGTGTGTGTGTGAATCTCTAGTACTAAGTTATCAACTTCAACGGAAAAAACCATATTATTGTCTCTTAAAATGCTAATAGTGTAATTGCAGAAATGTACCTGATACCCAAGTAGATGGCTAATACATGATAGAGTAGACATATCCTGAAAATCTGAAAATAAATAGTCCACATGATTAAATAGGTTCTTTTCACTCACTTGGATTCAAAAAGCTGAAGAATATCTGGCATATTAAGAAGACCTTCAGTTGTCAGAAATACATATGGAATCTGTACTTCCAGAAGAAAGGAACCACCATGATTCCCTGAAACATTTTGTATATGTAAGATAATAGTTTAATGAGCAAAAAATTAAGGATCTATCAAATGGACATTAAAAAAATGCAGCTTTTATTAATTTCCAATAAAATGCTTCCATGCTATACTTTTTTCGCCCAAAATGAAACTCCTTTGAATCGCTTTGAAATTATGCTTTAATTCATATTTTTTTAGATCTACAACATTCCCTTAGGATAAGGAAGGGTGGATACAGCTTGCAGAAGCTGTAAACAACTGCTGAAACAACTTATGAACTTGGCACAAGTCTCTTATAAACCCACATGTACTCCTACATCCTGGCCAAAACTAGGCTTACACTCAGATAAACACACCTTCTTGCTGCACAGATAACCCAGCTCTGTTTGTTGAGCTTTAGCCCTCATAACATATTACTCATTCTCTTCCACAGGCATATCAAAGTAGCATTTCATGGAACGGAAAATGTTTTGTTTTCATTTGTCAGTCTAACTGTTTATTACAATTCTGGAGAGCACTTACCTATTTGTATTGTTTCAGGGAGCATGGTTTTAAAAGTCATGTAAGTAACATTCAGATTTTTGCACACATTTTTCCAGCCAGAATTTTCAGAATAATCATATTCCATTACTAATGAGAAGTGCGCCCAAGGGAAGTCAGCTCCAATTTGCTGATTATGTACAATAACGCAGGAATATCTATTAAGACTTAAAAAACCCCAATAAAATATAATAAAAATAAGTGCAGATAGAATTATCCTCAGCACAAAATAAACTCAGTTTACAAAAATATACTTACCCTTCCTGGCTAAGGTACCAATTCCTTTAAAAATTAATTTAAAAATCAAAAGCTGTACTTTTCCTCCTACAATTATCTGCCTGAAATATTGTATTTTCCAGAAATGTCATAATTTGTCATTTCTTCTCTTATGCCCTTTTACCACCTTTTTCTAAAACATGCAAGAACCATGTTTTTCTACATATTTCTCTAAAAAAGTTTTTCCAAACAGAAAAAACAACATATCAAGAACATGCAATTGTTTGTTCCCTAAAATTCCTCTAAGCCTCACTGAGCATTTTTCTAGAGTGGACAAAATTCTCAACTCTAAAAATGAAGCTGTAGGCGAAAACTACAGCTACCAAACTAAAACTATCATGAAAACTTTACTCCAGACTGGAAAGTCCCATGGAAATGAACTAAAGCAACTGAAGTTTCACTGACCTTAGTCCTGTCTAAAAAATTTCTTCTCATTAATCAAGAATTTAACTTACCTGCTTATGATCTCTTTACAACTTAAAGGGCTTCCTTTTTTCTCAGAATTCAAATCCACAGCTTTCAAACCTGCTTAGAAAAAATTAAACAGTTGATGAAATAAGCCACTGTGTCAGTTGACTAAGCCATATGACTATGAATCAATGCACAATAGTAAGTAGCAAATGTGGAAAAACACAGGTTATTAAAATTTTAAGTATTACATATTCTCTCTTGCTGAAGTCCTATAAAATTTCTTTTTGTATTGTACTGTTGGATGTAATGATTTAGAAGCTTCCTCCTCAGAACCCAAGGAAAAAGTAATGCAAACAAGTTTCACGTCTCACAAACTCACAGCCCTATTACCTTAAAATGAAAAATTAAAGGGTAATACAAAAGGAAGCACATTTGCCCCTTTATAAGTTGAATTTCTTTATGCTTTTTACACATTTGAAATTTTAACTGGAAGATGAATCTAAGAAGGAATATTGGTGCTACACAAGTGCCCCTTTTCAAAAGCGTAGTTGGATTGACCTGTGTTTGCAAACAAGTCTTAAGATCTTAAAACAAATAAAACTCTTTTCATTAAATATTATTAGTAGTAGTAAAAGCACTGGGAACATGCCTCCTCCCTTTCAAAACATTCTAAAAGACAGGTTTTTTTCTTTTAAGAGCACAGGAAATCTAACATTATTTTTAAAGGCACAAGAACAGTACAATACATGACACTTGATAAGGTTCAAGCAAGTAGAATTTATGAAAATGGATTTTTAAAAAGCAATATAAAAGCAATATTAAACGGATTTTAAAAAAGCAGTATAACAAGCAGTGACTTGTTCTAAACATAACTACAGGCTCAAATTATAATTTTCCTGAAACATGTTTGTTTTACCAGCTGAATTTGCAGTGTTGAACAAGCTTGTACTTGTGAAATCACCCACAGGTGAAATGTTGAAGTGATGAAAGTGCTGCTTGTATCAGTGGGGCAGTGGGATATTGGAACAGTATATTTTTGCCTTGAGTTTTACAGATTGATACAGCTTACACTGACATATTTAACAAATTTGCAATCAGGATCAGCAACATATAGCTAAAAGAAAATATGATCTGTACCTGACTACTCATTCAAGGCAATAGAAAACATTAAACCAGAACACTTAAATAGGAGAGAATAAAATTAAAAGATAAAAGGCTGATGGAAGAGTTATGAAACACTGAACAGTGAGAAAAGTATGTAGAAAGGCTCCTGATGAGAAGGAAAGGGAGAAACACCTTAACCAAGCATTCAAACAGGAATGCAGCAACTACAGAATAACAGCCACTTTTTATTTCAAAAATACACATAAAATAATTATTTACCTTCTATCCTAGATAAGGGGTGAATTAAGGCAGCTTTTTCTCTTTCACAGTCTACCCTTGTAATGATTAGTATCTGTATGAAGACAAGTAAAAAAAACTCTAGTAAAGTTAAAATTTTTTGCTTTCTGTCCGCATACATCTTTCTTTCTCCTCTGCATAGAAAACACAAGATTGAATAAACAGATGGCAAAACCAGAAACTTTGGAGTTTTCCACAACAACAATCATAGAATATTTCAAGTTGGAAGGAACCCACAAGGTTAGAGTCCAACTCCCTGCTTCTCATAGGACTACCTAAAACTAAACCATATGACTGTGTTCAAGAGCTTCTTGAACTTGGACAGGCTTAGGGCTTTAATCACTTATGTAGGAGTCTGTTCCAGGGAAGACCACCTGCTAAGTGAAGAATCTTTTGCCTAATGTGCCTGAACTTCCTCTGACACCACTTCATTCCAGCTGTGTGTGTACTATTACTGGTCACCAGAGAGAGGAGATATGCACCTTCCCCTCTGCTGTTTTGCTTGTGGAAAGTGTAGCTGTGATGCGGTCCCCCTTCAGCCTTCTCTTCCCCATGAGGAGCAACAAAAGTGATCTCAGCTGCCTCTCCTCTTGCCCTTGAGGCCTTCTAACATCTTAGTGCCCCTCCTCTGGACAGACAAAAGAGACAAGTTTGATATTCTTCTTATATTCTACCCGGAACTGTCCCCAGCACTCGAGGTGAGGCCACCCCAGCTCAGAGCAGAGTGAGACAATCCCCCCCCTTTCTGGGCTGTGATGCTGTGCCTGATGCACCCCAGGACATGCTTGGCCCTTCTGGCTGCCAGGGCAATGCTGGCTCAACTTGCCATTGACCCAGACTTCTAGTCTCTTCCCACTGGGCTCCAGTCTCTTTTTTCCCAATTTGTATGTATAACTACAATTGTCCTATCCCATGTGGAGAATCTGGCACTTAGCCTCACTATATTTCATAGAGCTGGTGAGTACTCAGCTCTCTAGTTTAATTTTTCTGTAAGGCCTTTCTACTCTCAAGAGAGTCCATTGCTCTCCCTAATTTAGTATCATCAGTAAAACCTATAATGTACTTCTAATTACTGTGTCGAGACAAGTTATAAAAACGTTTAAGAGTACTGTATCTAAAACGGAGTCCTCGGAAACACCACTGGTCACTGCCACCAGCCTGATGTAATTCCATTCACTGTAATTCTTTGAGCTCAACCCATCAGTAAATTGCTCACCCAGCTTAGTATTATGGACTTGTCTAGCTCTGTGATAAACAGCTCATCCAGGATACTGTGAGAGACAGTATCAAAAGCTTTGCTAAAGTTAAAAACCACACTCACTGGCTTGCACTGCTGTGACACAGTTCTTAAAATTTGTTAGCCTTATTTAATAGATACCTTATTTAATAAATACCAATTATTAGACCTTTTTTTTCATAAACAAACCTTTGCTAAAACACAGTTTTGCAATTATTCACATAATCTGGAACAATGTCATTTGTTAAGAGAAATTGATTACATTGTTTGTTAACCTTAACACTGTGTTTCTCTCCACAACTTTTCATCCAATTTAACATTTCACACTGAAGTGCTGTTATTTTGGGATGTGCTTCTTGCTTTTTCTGGCTGCTGTACTGTACAATCTTCAACTGCCTCCAGATATTATTCAAACAGGATTCTAAAATATTTTTATAGATATCCTTTGCCTTGGACAAATAACCTGTTAATAAAGGAACAAAATAAGTAAATGAAGTGACAAAAGACAATTGTCAAGCTACAAACATGAGGGATGGTCTGCAGAACACAAACAAAGCTTTGGGTTTCTGGGTATCATTATTCAGTACTGAAAACAAACCTAGAGATGTATCCAAGCCACAGGTTAGCAGCAGATCTCGAATTGTCACCAGCAGGTGTACCAGAGCAGCATGTCTGAACAGCATGATCTCCTTCTCATCTACTTTACCTTTACAAATAGAAGACACAAGTGTGGTCTACATAAAATTTCACAACTCACATTATATGTAGTCAGCTTAAAATATCTTGGTGTCTAAGCATTTTCTTCAAACACACTTAAACACAGAAAACCTTCAAAGGTTAACCTTCAGATCTGGTGATCTTGCCAAACAGCTTAAGATACACCATAACATTTCCCAGGTCATCTGACCCAGAGCAAGTGGCCCACAGGCCTGAGTCTTTGAAAGGTGTGTATAGACAGATGGTGCTTGCTGGAGGAGGTAACAGTTCCTGTGGGCATATCATTAAAACCACATTGCTTTACTGATTTTAGTGTGGCAATTCCCTGCACCTAATAAACATCTCATTATGAGAATCTTCACCTTCAAGAAGGTAAATTTGAATGATGATTTCTAATTCTTAGCCCCACACACATCAAACAAATGTACAGGCTTCCTATTCTGTATTGTGTATCCATTTTGAATACATATTATAGGACTTGATGGAACAGGAAGGAATTTCTAGTCTGAAGACAGAAGGTATTTTTGGGAATTGCACACATGATCATAAACCAGAAATTTTTGAAAACTCAACTACAGAGTAAGTGTGCTTAATAATAAAACACATACTTCAAGATGCTAAAAAAGGTTGAGGAAGATAACTAAGAATAAATTACTACCGTTGAAGGTGCATTCTAGGAGGAAAATAGTAGCTAGTTCTGTGTACTGGGATTAAAATAACTTCTAATTCAAAAAGACAAGCAAAACACTTGGGAAGGAAAAAATCAACTTAGGGACACAGCATACAGAAGGACTTAGCTGGAAACTGCATGAAAGGCAAAGATCTTGCAACTATTCTGCACCAAAAGATAGAAAGGTGATGCTCAGCTCTGTTAGTGAGGACTATGTCCAACTCTTTACACCAATCACCATAAAAACTCAGTGAGGAATACAGGTAATTTAGAAACAAAGGAACACGCTAAGAAACCATTTTATGATGAAAGACTGGAGCATTTTGTGATAAAAGATGAGATGCATAAAAGACCAGGAGGGGAAGATTAATCTGCTAATAGATCACTACCATCATGGTAAGTGATTGTTTTCTACAGTGACTCAGGGATTAAGGAATAAATACATCAGCATAATCTGGAGGAAAGTGGAATAAACCTGGATATTGTGAATCTATTTAAAACCGGGAAGGAAATAAAAGAAGTATTTACCAGGGAGATTTTTGTATCTCCTACAGAGATAGAGAAATATTCATTAGGAATGAATTGGATATTTTCTCTCTTGTTTCTGTGGACCTTCCAGCAAGAAAGTTCTTACTTTCTTCTGCTGCTTTAGTTGGGGAAAAATGCAATTTCTATAACATGTGGACTGCATTTGAGAGAATGTAAGTTTTCTTAAATTAATCTTGAGTTAAAATGCAGACTCTTACATATTTTCTCCTTGATTCAGAGAAGCAGTAGTAATTCTCTGTACACTTTTCTCTCTTTTCTATCTGTGATTCACTGATACAGATATAGATACCAGCTTTGTCCCTTGTGTTTGTGAAGGTGGTGTTTGCTTTTTTGTAAGCTCCTTCCCATTAAGAGAACATTGATGCCGACAATTTTAATATGCTAATTCTATAGACCACTGGCTGTCATTCTGCAGGGTCAACTACAGTTTTTTTTTCTTTGCCTTCTTTCTCATTTGTGGTTTCATGGTTGTTAATGTTTTCTTTGAGAAAAATACATTCAGCACAGAAAGTAATTAAATTGAGACAGCAAGAGTATTGCATAATTTGTGACACAATATAGAAACCTGGCAGGTAGTAGACAGCCTACTATGTTATCCTGACAACTAGTCCTCAACTATGAGCTGTACAACTAAAAAAAAATAACACAAAATACCAAGTAACTTTCTAATTGTTCCTCAAACCAGTCTCTCTTTACACTCAAAAATCTTTGTAATGGGTCACTAACTTAGATGACTTTCCTTCTAATTTTTCTGGTTTTATAGGGCTTTCACATGCCACATAGGAGAGAAATGAAGTCAGAAAGAAACCAAAGTATTATGGATTTTTTTTTCCTCCTAATTTCTAACATGGGCATAGTATTTGGCATCATGCAGATGTGACAAAATATAGCTACTAAAAGGAAAGAAACAACAAAACCACACAAGCAAATTTATTTTTAAAATCTAGCATGAAAAAAAATTAAACATTGTTTGCTATAGAAACAACATTTCTGAAGCATATGTAAAACCTTTTAAATTGAAATCCAATCTAATCTAATCTAATCTAATCCAATTAGAATACTTTTGTACTCCAATATTGAGGGTAACAAATGTAATGCTGAACGAGGGGGCATTTTTGAAATAGAAGAGGAAATCAGTTGCTGTAACTTTGTAAGATAAACTGTTAAAAGATTTGCCATTAATTTATAAAACATCTTGAACCTTGTGTCACCAATTAAATCTGTGTTAGTTTTAAAGAAGAACAGATGTTTTAATGACATACCTTGTTTAAAATTATCACATATCACTTTCTCTTGCTGTTTTAAGAAAAACCTTGTATGATCAAATTTAACAGTGTCAAAGCTCCAAGTAACAGAAGCAAGTACACCCAGATGTGTCAAATCTTTTAGTACAGGAATGGCTGCTTCTTGCAACAGGCAGTATGCCTGGCGTTGGCTTTCTGGATAACACAATGAACAAAACATAATAATGAAGTTTGGTTTCACATGCCACTACTGGACATGAATATTCAAAAGACCTAGCAAAACATTATCAACTTTATCTTGTTCATGAAAGCTGCAACATCAATGGAAAAAAGTTACTTCCCACAGAGCCTCCTGAGTGGTAGCAATCAGCTGATCCTCACAGCAGGTAACCGCACTGTTCCATGCATTTCATAACATGACCAAACTCCATGAGGAGAAGTTAGGATTTTCTACTCCTGTGACTCATACTAAAATTGTTCTATTCTTCAGTTGTTCTACAGCAGTCTGCTTCTACATCATAGCCATTTTCAAAATGATAATTTTTGACTGCAGAAATGCTTCAATTTCTCCCCCCAGTTGCATTAAAGGAATTTTGCATCAAAATTTATTAGGAAAAAAAATTTTTAAATAAGCTTAAAGCTATGATTTCCATCTCAGATGGGAACAGATGATAAGACTACTCTTTCACTGGTTCTGTGAAAGAAAATCCTATTAAGCACATGGCTGGAATGAATGCATTTCCATGGAAAACCAAACTAATCTGTGCTAGGCCTACAACTTGTTAGGGCTGGGTATTTTTGATTTTCTAGGTTCTCCTCTACCATTTCTACTGCATGAGAAAAGTACTGTCAGTTATGTTCTTTGATACAATGCCTCGTAGAACAGACAGAGTTCAAGGGGTAAGGCCCAGTCATGTATGGGATAAATCCATTGCTGATTTCTACTGTGTTAAAGACCTTTCCCACCAAAACGACTACTAGTCTCTTCCATCTCCATTTCTCATTTACTCAGACAAAAATGTGCAGAACAATAAATGGAAAGTAATGATTGGTATTAAGAGATTTCACACCTGCTAATTTTGATCAGACATAACTCAAAGGCCGAATTACTCTTTTTACCTTGCATGCAATTGGCTTTAGTCTTACGATGGAGCGCCATACACAGCCTGCTCCCACCTCTGTGCCAAAATAAATATCCGTCTACTTGCAATACTTTCAGGCACAAAGAGAAGAGACTAAGTCTAATAATTTCTGTATTTGTCTGAGCAGTACTATTTAATATATACTTCTATTGCAAAACTATACAGAATCATAGAATAAGTAAGATCATTGAGTTCAACTGTTAACCCAGCACCACCATGTTCACCACTAAACCATGTCCCCAAGTGCCACATACTCCGGTTTTTTTAACGCTTCCAGGAATGGTGAGTCCACCACTACCTTGGGAAGCCAATTCCAATGCCTGATTACCCTTCCAAGGAAAAGTGTTTCCCAATATCTAATCTAAACCTCATCCGGTACAGCTTGATGCCATTTCCTCTGGTCCTGTCACTTGCTGCTTGGGAGAAGGTAAAGCAATTCCAAAAATAGTGTCTACCTGATGGCTGAATACTGACAGTGATACTGTCTTTATTCTCTTGGGTTTTCTCCTCTGTTTTTACAGTCTCACAAAAAGAATCATCATCTTTGTGAACACTCATATGCTGCTCTTCAGGCTGTACCACTAAATAATGAAACCACAAGTGAATATTTAGCTATAAATATCACAAAACCAGCTCAGTTAATAAGAAAACTGTTCTATAAATTACTCTAAATGCAAAAATACTTTCAAATTAAGTTGCTTCTACATCCATTTTCTCTTCATGACTTCTTTATTGTTTTCATGGGCTTATACAGTACAAAAATCCACAAGACCCAAAACCAGATTAGGCCCTGTCTGCCTTCACAGCCCAAAAAGTCAGGCATTATCAGATGGCTCTTCCTAAGGGTAGAAATACAGAGCTGGGCAAGTTAAGGAGCTGGTATTACTGGTCTATAAAACAGCTCCATAGGAAATCTCATATGCCTTTATATGGAGAAAAAACATGCATGACAGAAAATATGCTACTGACCATAAGGAGCTCAAACTATGAAAAATACATCAGTGAGTGTGAGTAGAAAAGGTTAGATACTTTAAGCCATGCAGAAAGAACACAGAAGAGGTAAATGGAGGGGAAAAAAAGAGAAAAATAATTGCATATTGAAAATAATTTTTCTCCTGTCTTCTAGCTATCTTTTGCAACTTGTTAATATTTCTAAGTGGCCTTCCCTTCTTCCTGATGCTACAACTACAACTTCTGGCCACAAAGCTTCTTCTGCCTCTATTTCTGATTATTTTTCTGTGAGAGGGGCTCTTATTAAATAAGAATATTCTTCTAAACATTATTGATTTTTCTACTTAAGAATACCACTTTCCTCAGCAAACAAACTAATAATACAGAGACAGAAGGAAAAGAAAAACTGATTTTTTATTCTAGTTAACTTAGATAACTTGCCTTATTTTGAAAAGATATCTGGGGTTCAAAATTGGATCATTGAACTGTGTGTATTTTCTAATCATCACACACAATGATATATTTGAAAAATAATTCAAACAACAAAGAATCCTTACAAGCACTGCTGGCCTTTCTAATTTTCAGTCAGAGTTAGAATGAACCTTGATAAAAACTTTTCTTTCTTGCAAAAGGATGCAATGATTTATATAATTTCTACATCGATGTGGCTTATCACAGACCCCTGTACTTTAATGGCTTCTCTATATATCAGGTGTAACTGATCTGCAACACCGTGGTCTACCTGTACACATATCCTAATCTGCACTGAATCTTCTCAAACCTCCCCAAGCCTACTCGTGAATGTGACCCCTCATCTTTCAATACATTTGGGTTCCCCGTTAGGCGATGCAGTCCCGGTCAGGGTTCACTAGATGGCAGCATAAAACTTCAGGTACCTCAGGTCTCTCACATCTAAAATTCGGATTATTGCTTTCTGACGCCATGAAAAGTTTTATGCATCTCCGACAGTGTCGGAAACACATGAATTTTAACAAAAAATAATTACTTCCACAAGATCACATAAGCTTGCAATTAAAAAAATATCCCAACTCTACAGGAATTATTGCTGAGGCTTTTATGTAACAACTGTTTGGGTTTTTTTAATGCTGGGACACTTAAATAAAACACAGATAAAAGTTATTGTCAAAATTCTGCCATATAAGCACAAAAAATTTCTCAAAAATTTTTTACGTATAATTATATTCTGAAAAGTGGATTTGGAGGTATGCCACTGTCACCTGCCACTTTATGTCACAGATACTTCTTTTTCAAAACAAGTAAGAAAATTCTACTTTTTTTTCTCTCTGCAATTTTGCATTCCTTCAATGCTGAACACATAACCTGATATTTTTCCAAAGTACTGCCATCAACAATAACAGGCTTACCAACAACTTTCTGTTTTCTCTACTACCTGTTCTGCTGCATTGTTTGATGATTTGATGGGTTTGCACTAAGGTAACTGGGTCAAATGAAAAACTCTTGTTCATTTTCTAGGAGTACTCTCTAGAAGCAAGAGTACTGATATTTGCTATTTGGAAAACTGCAGTGAATTTGAGGATTACTACTTCTCCAAAGTGGCCAGGAGGCCCAGTTCAGAACACAAGGATGGAAGAGATCTCCTGAAATAAGTACCATTTAGAGTTACTTTGTCACAATAGGAATAAACTCAAATATTTATTTTATGAAATACCACTTCCAACACAAGAAAAAATCCTGTCTCCACCCCCCGCCCCCCCCCAAAAAAAACACCCCTGCCCCCCATCCCAAGTAAACCAACCAACCAAAATCCTCTAACATATCTTAGGGAAAACAACAAAAGGTAAGATACTTACCTAAAAATAGAGCTACATTTAAGGCCATAAAAATGTTGCCAATTTACTTCAAAGGATGAACTAGCATTTATTGTAACTGGTAAAATAGAGAAGACGTAAATCTAGAAAAATGGCAGAATAAACTGGTTCACATACCTTTTTCAGGTCTATCTACATAATATTTTTCCTCTCTTTGAGTGACTGTATGTTTAGATCTCATCATTATAAAGTTGTTCAAATCAGAATCATCATTGGCCCATTTAGAAGCAATTGCAAGTGAGACAGGCTTTCCACTACAGGATGAGTTGTCTAGTTTAGAAGACACATCTTTACAGCTGACTGATTCAGGTGGTTTGGGGGTTTTCTTTTCTTGGTGTAAGAAGCAAGTTGGCTCTTCTGTCTTAATCTTGCTTATGCTTCCTCCAGTAAGCTCTTCCACAGATGTGTTTGTACTGTGCATTCTGGCAGATGATGCAGCACTCACGGCAAAGCACTGCCTTTGAATCTGCAGTGACAAGTCAGGATTAACTACTTTCTCTGACTGATGTCTTTCAGCAGAAAACAGCTCTTGGTTTGTCACAGAATTCTTCTCTTCAAGCCATCCTGAAAAACACAATTTAATTTATTTGCTGCAACATAAGATTTTTTTTCTTTTCTTCTCCTCATTAGAATTAAGGACTTCAGGCCGTTTATAGAGAAGGCATTTTTAAAAACTTCTTTGTGCCTTCTTAGACCACTAGGATCCCTTTTGTTTTGCACTGACTAGGCCTAAGCAAAAATGCACAATACTAAGATACAGAAGGCCATGCTACTGTTTGAAGCTTTCACCATCTACATGGGATTTATTGATGTTAGATTTCTAGAAAGTGAGATGCAACACATTTAATTAGGAAGAAAAATAGTCAATTTTTGGGTTTAGAGGGAAAAATGAAGAATGCAAACAGCTCCCTCTGAAGATATGCTTCACTAGAACTACAACTTTTTTGCATTGTGGCTGCACATCTATCTGAAACACAGTAGCTAAACAATTAGAGAAACGTAAAAAGCAGTTAATTGGAAATGTTCTTGCATGAGCAGTGTCAATGTGTTTCACAATATATCATGTTACTGTCAATCCTTGGAGTTCTCCAACCACAACTGGTGCCCTGCAGTCTGGCCATAGTTATGCAACAAAATCTGAATAACTTTTTGCATTTTTTGTTCAAGTTTGATTATAAGTATACAAAAATGTCCATGAGAAATTCTGAAGTGATGAGCTATTCAAATTTGAAATAGTCTGCTTTAAAAAACCCTCTACAGCATCACAAAATAAGGAATTTTCACTATAACATACTTCCTGCCACTGACCTTGTGCAGGTAGGACTATATGAATATCTGCTTTATTAAAATATTCCAAAGCAAAACTACTACTTCTTAAGGAATTCTCCTGCCTGAAACTATTTTATTAAAAATCACTGGTGGAGGCTATTCTTCCTCTGCACAGTAGTAGAAAAGATGACTTTGTGTAGTTCAACACTTTTGTTCCTACAATTTGTTCCAAGTTAGTGAAAGTACACCTTCATTGCAGTAGTGCCCTTCCTTCATTTTAATGTAAAACATTCTGTTCTTAAGAATAAGAAATTAATTTCCTTTGTTCTTGAGATCTGTAACTCCCTGTGTGAGTCTCTGTTAAAGTACCTATCTCTGCCTTTTTATCACTTTTCTAAAAAAGAAGATACTTACTTTCTAATTGATATGACGTAAATTGTGTGAATGTTTCTACTTCTGTAGGAAGCAGACTGTTTGCATTACTTCCAACCATATTGAATTTTTCCAAAGTTTCTACAGCTGCTGGATTTAAATCCCTAGGAAGCCACCAGCCCTCCTCTAGTGAGCCAGGGATTGGTGCTTCGACCTTAAGTGGCAGCTTTTTCTGCAGTTCTGTCAGTGAATGATGCTGATGTGCAAGGTAAACAGCTGGATGCTCTACAAAAGCTGGATGCTCTACAAAAGAAGCAGAAATTAACATATAATATCAGTAATCTAGAAAGGTGAAAACAGAATGCCCTTTTAGAGAGGAAAGCTCCAAAGTACTGCTGGCCTATTACATATATCTATTATTCACACTTTCATTTGTAACTCTGTGTCCATCAATAGATTTAAGAGCAAAGCAGTTAACATTATCAGAGGAAGTGTGCTTTTCTGAGTTCTGTGAGTAAGGGGGTGAGGGTTTCAATTTTTTTTTCAGGTCTAATAATGTGTAGCTGCATTACTGAAGTTACAAATGATCTAGTTAATAATGCGTGGGTTATTGTCATGGTTACAAAGACTTATCATAATCCTTACCTGAAAAAAAAATACAAAAAAATATAACTGAAACCGTAATGAGGATACCATACATTATTTTCAACTACAAATCAATGTACAAATAAATTGGACAACAAAACAAGTTAATATACATAACTTAATCATGAGACTTGTAAAATTAAGGCAAATAAATTGAAACAAAAGAAGAGTTGTAATATATATTCTGGCACCTTCATGAATAGCCTGCAGCTTGTTTTGGTTTTGTGTATTCTGCTTCTCTTCTACTTTTGTGAAGTTACAATATGATTTTCCATTAACAGTACTATTGTACTGATTGCTACATATTTTGAAACATTATTTAAGGGAAAATAGCATACAGGAAGGAGTTAAACAGATTACCAAATTTCAGCTATTAGTTATTGTATAAAATAGTAGTGAATACTGTCATAAAAAAATAAAATTCTTACTTAATTCAAATTACCTCCATAGAAGGACACATGGCATATCAACTTCTGTGGCAACAGAAGTGTTGCCATACTGTAACTGTGGCAACTTCTGTGTTGCCGTACTGTAACTTTTTATATGTACTAAAATATTCACATAATACAAACTTCACAGGGTTAAAGTAACTGGATAAACTTCAATGGCTCAAAATACGTGCTCTGTAATATAACATCTTTTCTGCTATATTTCTCCATGTACATGGAACTTGTAAACATCAGTTAGAAATTGATCATCAATTAGAAATCCTTACCGACAAGCAAAAGAGAGCTCATATTATCCCGATACTTCTCTGATTGCCATACCAAAGATTCTAAGAATTCCCTAGAGGGCTCTGCAATCAAAATACTATGAAGAACATAAAAAAAAAACTTGCAGGCATAAAGCTTAGCAGCATTATCTGTTGAATTTTTATTTATATAAAACTATCTTTTAAAGATATACTTTGTCTTAAATTTTCAGTTTGTTCATTCATTCACTCATTCATTACATTTTTTTTTTCCTATCTATACAGAGGACAATAGGAAAGAGTAAGGGGAGGAGCCATCAAGGCTGGGTCATGAAGTAAAGCAGCACAGAATGAGAATTCTGTCTAGACCATGGTTCCCAGCCCAAAGGGATATCGAAATTCTTCCTGTATATGTTAGAAAGACAGCAAGGCAAGAAATGCTATTCTAAAATACCACGAGAATGAGATGAGAAGGAAAAGACTGAGCAATCCTAATCCCACATTGGCATGAAAAGGTCTGAAATCTACTGTTGGAGGATATACCCAAACCAGACAATACTTTCTTACTATATGTCTCTTCTGGACATTTTGCAGGTGATCTTTGTGCAACCTATCTGCTTGTCAGAGATATAAATACACGCATATGCTCATACTTGCTAAATACTTTAAACATTTACTGTTGCCTAGTACAAAAAGGAGACTGAATTTTCATGCTATTAAATCCTCCCAGAGAAAGAGGTCTATGGAAGCAACTTCCTTTCCTTTTCCAGGCTCCTCTAGAAAGCCACACATATGGACTGTGCATTCCATCACTCTTCCACACAAAACACATTATGCATGCAGCTCAAGAATGTAAGTACCAATTCATACACTGAAGTTTTTTTTCAATAATTTTGAGGATTTATGACAGAATTTGTCACAACCAAGGTTTTGTTACCTGTTACCAGACAGAGAAACAGGCTCTTCTTGAAGTCCTCTGCACAGAAAATTAACCCATGATCTTTGTTGTCTGCATGGAGGAGTTAAAGGCACTTCCATTTCATCTTTCAAATAGGGAATATATTCAGCTGGAAATAGCATAAAGCCCCAGCCAAAACAAAAATAAAAATCAAAATCACAAAGCTACTAATGAATGAAATACACATGCTTACAAATCTTACACGAGTGAAGTTCTGGATTAAAATAAAAAATATTTTCATGGGACAATTCAATAAGCTATATACCCCAAATAATTAATATCTAATTTCCAGACAGTTTGGGGAAACAATTGTAGATCACATTCCTTTGATGTTAGTTTGAGTACATACACTTGACATATTAGATTATTTTTATAATTAAATCATCAGGTACCATGGCTGAGATTTTGATATTCATTCATGTTGGTCTTCTTAGATAGTTCCTCCATAACTTAATTAAGCGTGAGAGAGACTACAGGCAATATTGTGGTTGCTGTAAGAGCAGCCTCAGAAACTTCAAAAACAGTCAGGATTTTAATGAAAAAATTACTCTTCCAAGCAAAATTAGTACTCATTGAAATTTCTAGGGATGATCACTGAAATTAATTACAACACCAGTTTGTTTTTTTTAAGCAGTATACAAACACACCTGGCATGTTAAAAGTCTTCTACAAGTCACTTTAAATGTTCTTTTTTTCCTTCCTCCAAATCATATTAAGTGTCAACATATTAATGATTATTGGGTTTTATTCAAGTCTTATTACAGACTTGCAACTTCATTGATTTTGGTGGTTCACATGATTGCCCTGCTATTTATCTCTCTATTCTACTAACATTCTCTGGCATTCTACTAGCCAGAAAGTAGAAATCACAAAAACCACAGTTGTTCCATGTTCTGTGAATACTAAGGCAGAAAACTTGTAAATGAATCAGTGCCTCCACAGGGAAAAGCACTTATAACGAATTCCCTATTCATGCCACCAGGCGATAAGTAGATGCAATCATCATAGCCACATTGCCTGCCCAATTGGCACAAAGCAGGCTATGAATCAGTCACCTGCCCAGCTGCTCACAGCTTCTCCTTGAAGGACCTCACAAGCTGATTGTTAGGCAGGAAGGGCAAGGGACAGTGATAGAAAAAGGAAAAAAGAGGTAAGAAATAAAAGTGGGCACAAAAAAGAGCAATATACTTCCAGTCAGTATAACTTCTTTCCCACTTAGAACAAAAAAGGTTCAATGAACTCATGCTGTGAACTTCAGCTCACAAACTGGTTTTTGTGAGGAGCAACAATTTTAGGACTTTACTTTGAACAGGACAGAAGCTGATCTCAGGTCAGCAAAAATATCTGCTGCATCTAAAAAGAACTATTCTTTCTCTTTAAGCAATACTATTCATGTTTGTTCTTGTCTAGTTATTTTTGCCTTTGAGACTGGAATTCTTTATCAGCTACATTAGTTAAACTCTGCATACACTCAGAGTAACATTCCCCTTCTCAGAACATTGCTGACTCAAAACTATCTTGTCTCTTAATGCCTTCTTTAAACAAACTCAATGACTAAAGAAAGACTGCTTAGTCTTATGACTGCTTCTTCACTGAATTAATGCAAATATATTTCACTTCTGGTAACTCATGAAAGCAAAATTAATTAGAAGGAGAAGACTGTCAGGTATCTCAGCTGAAACCTGACAGCCAATACAGAAACTTCTGCTATCAAACAGTGTTCTAGCAGTGCTTGCACACATTTGTAGGTCTCTATCCTAAAGTCCTGAGTCTATCCCGAAAAAAGAAAAGAGAGAGAGAGAGAGAGAGATATTTGGAAGCTGATTGTTCCCCAACAATATAATTCTGGCAGATTCAACAGCAGATCTAAGAGAGCAACTGGTAATAAAGATTAAGACGCAGCAACTTTCTTTAAAAGACAATTCAAGATGGCTTGACCACTCATCTAATGCAGAAGAATGAACAATATCCTAGGGAAGATCACAGGCAATTTATTATTACACTATACAGGGGAAGAGTCAGACCTACTGCACTTAAGCCCCTCCTGCTTGTAAGCTTTAGAAGTAAAGAGCAGTCAGACAGCTGACCAGACACAGCTTACAGTTTATCACACTCGACAATAATCTCCAGATGTAAAATAAGCTTAACTTTATCTTGGTGGAACTTGGTGTCCTTGCATTGAGCTTTTCTATCAGACACTTTGAAATTAAATGATTGTTTCAACCAAAATTCCACTACAATATGGTACCTGAAGCATGACACCATTAGTACTTTAGCCTGCAGGGGACAACTACCAGCTCAGTTTAAAACTTGTTGAAACTATGACAATAAGAAGGGTCTCGGTCTGGAGAAAACTCAACATTTCTCCAGTATTTTAGTAACTTCTGTAAGGAAAACTATCAAGTGAACAAGCACTGATGGATAACACTGCAACTGTCCAATGCAACAATGGATAGATCTTTTAATAGATAGTATATACATTAGGATGAGACGTACATGTATAATCATGTATTGACACTGCTCAGATCACATTTATTTGTAAACCTTACTTTTTGTGCAGGCCCTTCTACATTAAAGGAAAGGTGAAACATGTCACCAGCACAGAGATTTTTATGCCTCATTTAGCCAGACAGAATTTAGCTGTGAATATAGTAGGGCTGGCAAAGACTGCACATTATTTTGAGAGGTTACACCTGGAACCAGAAAAATCTTTAACTAAGGTTGGACGACTAGGTTGAGCAGTGAGACATCAAAGCTGCTCAGCACTGGTTGATGGTGTAAACACCATGACTTCGGTTTTCAAGCCATCAAAGGTGGACACACAGAGTGTATTTCCTGATCCCAGTGCAGAAGAAGCAGGGATTCAATGCACATTAGCAAATACTCAGCAGTTTGAGTTTATTTCTGTAGAAAACTGCTCTGGCTTAACTTATCACACGTAATTACTGAACCATTTGCAAAACAGAATGTCTGTACAGGAGTTTTGAATCTCTACAACTTACAAACACAGCACTTCTACCCTATTTTGAAAGCATTTATATCAGACTTTAACAAAATTTAAACTGTGCTCTTTGACTTCACAATTTTAATCAATCTGCCTTAACTTTCATCTGCCTTCTCTCAGTAGATGAATGGCTAGATAAAAAAAAGATCTAAAAATCTAATAAAGTGCAAAAGTTATAGACGTCGCCTACAGCCAAAAGCAACGTGAAGAAATTGTAAAGTTGCTTCTGTTTAGACTATAAAGCTCTAGAAAGGAATATGGCACTTCTACCTCCTTACAGTGCAGGTACAAAATGCTAGACTACATGAAGTGAATATTCTTACCTATGTGGTACATGTTCTCCCACAAACAGAATATTAGAGAAACTACTTGAAGAATTTATTTTAAATATCACCCCTTGATTTATACAGATCTTCCTACCTGATTCACAGAATTCCAACATACTTGTGCTAATACTGGAGCAAACCTCTTGGGGAATGGCACAGTACTTGGAAACTTCTATTTTGTATGTAATTTCTGCTTTGACATCTGAAAACAGATTTTAAAAGGTGCCATAAATGAACCATTTTTTAATTTTTCCTGTCAGAGCTTTCAGTCTTTTTATTGAACCTCCATGATAAATTGTTATGAAAGATTAGTCATGCTTAGTAACCCCAGATGCTTTAGCTGATTAGAGCAGTGCTCAATCTTGTCCCTTAAGGGACAGAAAGAATGCCCCACAATATTGTATAGTCACTGTCTGATTTATCCCAAGATCTTATGACTACAATGATTTCCAGAATACCTAAGTAGCCTAAATATAGTTTACTAGGAGTACGTGTATGTAGATTCTTTTGCTACTAAAAAAGGACTAAAATAGCACAAAAGACCTACAATAGGTTGACTTTTATGTACAGAGTCCTCAAATCTCTGCAATCTCAGCTTGAAACATTGCACATACTAAATATATCAGGCAAATGCACATGGAACTGTTTCAGTCAAATATCCACTTTTAAAAGTTTTCTTTCTATCTTCAGTAAGAGACTCGTTTACTTCAAACTGCTACCCTATGACACACAGAATTCAGCACACAACCTCCATCTTCAGAAGCATTAAGCTTCCTTCTTTGAGCTTTGAGCTGCTTTCTGTCCACAAAAAAAGTGGAAAATTATTTATTTTTACTTAAAAAAAAAAAAAAACCAAAAAACTCAACAAAAACCCAACCCTCGGGCAATGCCTTTTCTTTTAACTAAACAAAATACTGTCATACAAATCCAAGCCATTAGCCAATAAATAACTGTTGTTAAAATTATATTTATCAGTAGCCTAAAAGCATTTAGTAATTTTTCTGAAATTCCTTTAAAGAAACTATTACTGTCATTGCAAATAATCCTGTTATCCGTGGAAATATTTAACCATTTCCCCCCCAGAAATCTACTTTTGTGTTTGCAATTACAATGCAACAAAAACATTTTTTATGGTATGATCCATATATAATCCTGCATATAATCCTCTTATAGATGTCTCTGAAAGTAAACTTAAAAAGTTAACAGAGAACACAAGACTAAATGATTATAGCTATGTTAATTATATATCACAAATCATGGCTCCTATTATATTTGTGTTCAAGATAACAATACAACCCTGGATTAAATCAAATGGCAAGTAGTTTTCTAACCCTTAAGGAGACATTTCCAATACCAGAAATTTGGGTGTAACATAGTTTCTAGTTCATCCACAGAAATTCCCATGTGATAAGCCATGAAACAATTTTTAAGTGAACTCAATATAAAAGAGCTTGATTGTGTTAAATGTGTTCAAATGAAAGGAAAATCAGGTCAAGCACTTAAGAAAACCAACCCTCACCTTCTCGGATCACTTGTTTGCAAAGGTCTTCATCATCTACAGTGACTGGAGCTACATTTAACACCTCCTTTAGTTGCAAGTATGATGGAATCTTAACACAATCAGATCTGCCATTGTTAAGTTTGCTGAATTCTAAATCAACAGGCAACAGGAAATACTGAAAAAATATTAATCACAACAGAATGGCCAGTAAATTTCCTTTGATATTACTGAACAGTCAAAGCTTTTTCAAAATCTTGAAATAGCTTAATTCTAAACCAATTTAAGAGCTTAGATTTAGGAGAGAAATCACTTGACATTTATACAGCACACACAAAGCCTTGCTCAATGCAGGGTAAAATACAATGTTATACAACTTCAGATTGAGTCAGAGGACTGTAAAAAGTGTGTCTTAATTTACAGTTCCCAACCAAGTACAGTTCCCAGGACCAAATCCTCATTTATTTTACTAAAAGTTTGTTTTTTAGAATTTTGAAAAATTGAGCAAAAAGTGGATTTTACTTATTTAAAAAAAAAAAAAAAAAGCCAAGCTGGCCCTCCAGATCCCAGAACATATCTTGTCGTTTTCCCTTTCCCATGCTCATGTCACGGCCTCCTGTTCTGATTAATTTTTATCCTTAGTGTAACAAGTATCTACATAAAACTGCAAACACATCAGGAGGTATTAGGTCTCAGGTATCAGGAGAAACAGCGGGTCAGAGTGGAGATTCCTAAAAACAGCATCCAAGAATTAAAAAACCACAAATAATAGTAGTGTTTTCTTATCTTGGAAACATGAAAGCTTGAAATATTTGGCAAATATGAAAAGAACTCAGTAAGACGACTTGCAGGTAAACAAACACATGCATAACATAGAATAACCATTCATATACTATGTAGTATGAAACAACAGGAAGATACCTCTTCATCTTTTACAGACATAGTACAGAAACTCTCTTTAATCCCTTGCAATTCGTTTTGACTCTCCTCCATCTTCATTCCATTTGGTAAAGTCAAACATTCTCTTTGAAAGATAATAAAAGAAAGTAAATGATTTCTTTGTATTACCCCATGTCAAAGACTGAAACTCTTAGCAATAGTTTTGATAGCTATACACATGGCAAAATTTTTTCTAAATCCATGCCTTTTCTAAGAAGGCAATTCCAGTGATGCTGTACTGATCTGTGTTATTAACCAAAGAAAATTTTCAAGAAACAACACATTATATGCAGAGTAGAAATGTTTAATATTGGGGACTGCCTTAAACAATTACAGAAAAAAACCCTTCATATTATATATCTTCAACCTCCCTGCACAACAGTCCCCTCATGTAAAAGTGCTTTCTGCAAAAGCTGCAGATCTAATTTTTTCCAATGTCAAATTTTTTATTAGACAGAAAATCTCTGCAATCTATCTGCCTTATTTCTCTTTTGCCACCTTTCATTCCTATTTTCAGGAAAGATTCAGCATGAAAGAAGGCACAGTGTGCTTATTATTAGTTAAAGTGAAAACTAAAAGTATGTTCTTGGTTTAACCAAAAAACTTTAAAACACTTGGAAGTAAAACTCAGGAATGAAACTACTACTGGCATTGTAAAGCAGGGACACAAGCAGCACAGGGATGAAGACTTGTCAGGTAGAAAGTAAATGCTTTGTCAGGCTTGCCCTTTGTACCAATTACAGGCACTAAATCTATAATGACCTTTTAGGGGAGTAACTTCCTCATTAGTCCATGACACCACTGTTTTCCAGAGAAATATTTTAGACTGCAGAGTACAAACTCTTCCGTGTCCAGCCTTGAGATGTTCATGAATTTTAACTCAAGTTGAAGCCTGTTTAACTGAGTCCCTTTCTCTAAATGCATCTCCCCGTGTGCTGCACTAGGAGATCTGGACTCCCACCTTGGACAGGTCCATGGTTTTGCTAGTCAACCATAGATCAGGAGGTCAGAGCTATTTCTGTAAAGCTTAACACTAGCTTTTTTTTCCTCCCATTACTGGTATTTATGAAAGTTACAGAATTTGGATCATGTTCTCTTCACTGGGTATTTACAGTATTCAGTCTTACATCAGGGATTCACCATGAGATTGGGGCTCATGTTTAAAAAAACAGGCAAACAACCCCATTCCTGCTTGTTCTACTATATGGCTTCAGTTGGTTCAGTTAAAATCTGCTTTACCTTGCCTGTCAGTCATGCAACCCTTCCAAGTGCAAAGGAAGTAATACAAGTAGTCCAGACATGAAGTTAATCAGCACAAAATTTAGCCAGACTTTAAGAATGTATGTACACAATGAGTATATTAACAAAATACTAGGCCCATCTTTGATACAACATACTTGTTTTAATGTTTGTTCAAATTCATGGCGTAGATACCATTCAATTAAATTAAATCAACATAGCAATACAAATCTGAGCAAAACCATATGAATAATTAATATTTAAACTCGAAGAAATACAATTCAACAGGGTAGGAGCATGGACTTACTGGCAGCACATCTGAGAGGAGTGAAAAAAGGAATATGGAAGCATGTGTAAAATCCTAGCCCTACTAAATTTAGTGGTATTTTCACTATAGGGAATCAGTCAGTCTGAGAAAGTACAAGGTCCCTTAAATATGCACATTTTTTCAGTGTTCCAAAACTGATACCCTGATTGCATTTCACTCCCATAGAATGTAAAAATGACAATGTCATTAATCCAGTTTGCTTAATGCATATAAATTTCACCCTCCTAATTTTTTCCTAAGATGAAAAGCTGAAAACAGTCTTCACCTGTTGCAAATATAAACTAGTTACAAAGGTAAAATACAACAAATGTAAAACTGTTAGTGGCATTATACACAGACTATGTTTTACGTTTAATATTATACAGAAATTTGTAGGTACCTGAAAATAGTCTCTGCTGTTAAAAACTGTCCTTCAGAATCTAAAAGGGGATCTTTCACTAAAAAAAACTGGAGTCTGCTCAGAAGTATAGATAAAGATGGCAATTTTTTACGAAAATTTTCAAGATTATCAATAAAAACAAATTCCTCTTCCAAACATAAATCTGACAAAATAGAAGAAAAAACACATTATAAAACAAGATAAAAATACTAAGAATTATCAGAATAAAGAGAATTGCTGAGCAATTGTTGGAATACTATAAACGTCAGCAAAACAATAACTACTTTTTACTTTAAGCTTAAAAATCCTAAAACATTTAAAGTGCAACAAAGTCTAGACTTCTATGGTTCACATGATAACATCTAGTTTTCTTTAGCTTTTTCTTTCGTCTTACATAATACCTGTTAAAAACAAAGGATATTTTATTTTTGTTTGCTTGTTTGCACTTTCAAGCATGATAAAGGAACTTCTGAGGTAGGTTCTGTCCAAGAAACTTAGCTCAGTCCAATTTTAAATGTAGAAATGAGGCACTCTCTCCATACATGTCTAAACCTAATTGCAGATTCCCTAATTTTGAAGGAAAAAAAAATTACAAAAAGGTTGCAAATTTCTATGATTTCAAGGAAGATTACTTTCTTGTATTAACACAGGTTGGGGAATGAACAAATCAAGAGCAGCCCTGTGAGCAGGACTGGGGGATTCTGGTGGGTGAGAGGCTGGACATGACCCAGCCATGAGCACTCCCAGCCCAGAAAGCCAAACGTGTCCTGGGCTGCATCCAGAGCAGCGTGGGCAGCAGGGGAGGGAGGGGATTCTGCTCCTCTGCTCTGCTCTGGTGAGACCCCCACCTGAGCCCTGTATCCAGCTCTGAGGTCCTCAGTAGAAAAAAAGACATGGACCTCTTGGAGCAGGTCCAGAGAAGGGATCACAAAAACAATTAGAGGAAAGGCGCACCTCTCCTGTGAGAAAAGCCTGAGAGAATTAGCCTATGTTCAGTCTGGAGAGGACATGGCTCCAGGAAAACCTTACTGTGCCTTCTCAATACTTAAAGAAGGCTTATAAAAAAGGTGGGGATAGACCTTTTAGGTCTTATGTTTAAAACTTAAAGAGGGATAATTTAAGTTAGATATAAAGAAGCAGCTTCTTACAACAAGGGAGGTGGTCNCTGCTCTGGTGAGACCCCCACCTGAGCCCTGTATCCAGCTCTGAGGTCCTCAGTAGAAAAAAAGACATGGACCTCTTGGAGCAGGTCCAGAGAAGGGATCACAAAAACAATTAGAGGAAAGGCGCACCTCTCCTGTGAGAAAAGCCTGAGAGAATTAGCCTATGTTCAGTCTGGAGAGGACATGGCTCCAGGAAAACCTTACTGTGCCTTCTCAATACTTAAAGAAGGCTTATAAAAAAGGTGGGGATAGACCTTTTAGGTCTTATGTTTAAAACTTAAAGAGGGATAATTTAAGTTAGATATAAAGAAGCAGCTTCTTACAACAAGGGAGGTGGTCAATGCTCCATCCCTGGAGGTGTTCAGGGTGAGGCTGGATGAGGATCTGACCAATCTGAGCTGATTACAGGGGAATGGGACTCCCATAAAAGGTCCTTTCCAACCCAATGCACCACATTATTCTATTTCTTTTGAGCTTAAACTACTGCTCTCCTGAGACAGAGGTGATGCAGTAACCACATTTGACACATTCCCTTACATTTGCAGTATGCAATACATACGTATCTACACACATATTTTACACATATATAATACATATAGAAGGGCAAAGGGAGTTTTTGGTTCTTCTTCCTTATTTTTTACCAATATGGAAGTCTCCTTATTCCCACATTCCCCTTTCACTCCTTGGATGACTCTCTGTAATAACTCTGTTCTCTCATAGTGCCTGGAAATTATGAATACTGATTGTGTTCCCAGCAAACTGTTTTATGATACTACCTCAAACAGATCTCTTATCTCTAGATAAAGAAATCTATCTTAAACTTCTTTTGGCTTTCATCTCTCTTGAACTATTAAAACAAGTCCTGCTTCTCCAGGGAATAAATCTGTCTTTAGTGGTTATACCTTATGCAACTGGAAAGTTTTTGATCACTCAAATGATTTCATCAGTGTCTCTGGAATATGTGCAAAAAATTACAGAAGTTAAAAAGATTATTCTACCAAAACTTAGAAAACAGTGACTTGAACATTTTACCTTGCCATGGTTCTTTAAATTCAGTGGCATAGTAAATCTTCAAATATTTGTCTTGGGTGGAGTCTTCCTTAAAACTATTCTTCATAAGTAAAAAAGATTCTTCTATCTCAGTCTGAGAGTAAGGATTTGAACTTGGAATAACTTCTATTAAATCATTACTAGTTTGAAACTCTACAGAGGAAATAGGTTTCCTAAAAAACAGAAAAAAAAATCTGACAATCTGTAGCAAAATTAGTGTTGTAACTTCCCTGACTCCTCTGTGTATCAACAGCACTTAGGTGCTCTAAGAACTTCAATAATCAGCATATTCACTGAAGAAGACTGGAAATTACAGAGTTCTCCCTATTCACTGGATCCATGGTTAAACTACATATTCAATTCTTCTGCAAGAAAAAGCCCTTTAAGTTTACACCCAGCATCAAATTGAATGAAAAGAAAAAAAGCATCAAACCTATTAATGTCATAATGTTTGTGACAAAAATTTGCTGCTGGGTTAAATGTACACTTCTGTTTCAAAAATAATGAAGAAATTGCAAGTAACAGCAATAGGAAAAATACGGCAGGTGAAGAAACAAAACCTATTTCCTGTAACTTTTCATACTAACTAGAGTACTACTATTATTTATTAAGAAAACCCTCCCTACCATTTGCCAAATAAGGGGGAAACTCATTTGACTACAGAAAGGAAAAAGAACCTCATGACCTTCCCGAGCTAAGAATGCATCTGGACAAAAGTTACAACAGTTAATTAAAATACATGTTAATGCTCTGCTACCCATATAAATTTCCTGCAGCAATATAGTAACCCTGACAAGTCCTGACATTTCTGAAGCACTCAAATCAGCTAATCTACAGTTATTGTGCTTAAAATTCCCATTTCAGAAAACTGATTTATCAATTTTGCATCCTATTGATTTATTCATATTTTTAATAATACTTAGCATTATATGATCTTGCTATTTGCTAGTCATCTAAAGGTAATAAAAGCAATCAGTGTATAAGTGCACCTCTGAAATTCAGTACAGGACTTCATGTGTAAACAGCAATAGAAGGAAATCTCTGCTACCCATCTTTAAAAAACCAACTACTTTACAACATTTTTATTATAGTTCAGAATTTTGAAGCTTAATTAATTAATTTTGAAACTACAAGTAGTATAGCTCACAAGTAATAACCCTGTGGTACTGATAATAACTAATATCCAAAGTTTCACATGGCATGAGCCTTTGAAAATCCATGAACCTTAAAACACTGCCAAAGTTACAACTTCACTGAAATCACTGGGTTTCACTACAGTTTTATAGATAGAACAAACCTAACTGAGTTGCTTATTTTGAGACTTCACAGGCCACTTTTTCCAAAGTCAAAGCACTAGTAAGGCTTTTCTAGAAAATGGCAAATATTTTAATGCAGACTATTCTAAGTATGGAAAAATATGTTCAAGTCATATAGCCATGCTTGTGAGTTCCATGAGATAATTGTCTTAGAGAAGAGGGGGAAAACAACTTTTTCATGTTCATGCAGTTTTCAGAGACTTTCTCCAATGTCATATATAGATTACACAACCATTAAAAAATTATATAAAGAACTAGTGCACTCCATAAACACACAATACTACTTTCAGTGAAAAAAATATCTCTAAGCTATCTGATAGAGTGTACAGCTCCAGCACACTTGCTACCATAAGGAAACATCTTCATATTCTGTTTTCATCATTAGCGTGTAATTCACTAAGTACCTGAGTGATACCAAAGAAATCATAAATGTTTTTAAGTTAAAGTTACTGACTTCTCCAGGAAATCCTCTACAGGTAAACTTTTCTTCCATTGATCCAATACCGAAATAGCAATCATGTTCTGTGTTGAACCAACTAAGATGAAAAGGAGAGAAAAAAGTCATGCAGAAAAAATTTAAATTATTTTTTATATATTGATTAAATTATTGCAGAGGTTAATCAAACTTTACACACAATATATAGAAGAAACAACACCTTTAGTTTCCATTAGCAAAGGTAAAACAAATGCACAAGAAAGATGCAAACACTTTCATATGTATATTTACTTTTGTCATTTGAAAACCTCATTTTTCCCCACATCTCATAACCTCAGCATCATCTTCCAGACCTCTCCCAACTAATCACACTTGGTATTTTACTTATCTCTGATCATTGCTTTTCTTGCATAAACACTTCTCTGTAAAGAAATCTATTCAGAGAGTTCTACAAACTAATCAAATATAATCTCATTTATGGTGTCACTCAAATAAATATCCATTACCCATTTGTTTCAATTTGGGCAAGGAAGATGTTCTACCTTCAAGGGCTATAAGAACTGGCATAGTGCTATGTCTGGAAATATATATTTTTACCAGATTTATCATATTAGGGATAAACACAAGCTTTTCCTTTAATCTAGAGTAAATCTAAACTAAACTTAAGGATTATATAACATACTTCTAGTCCATGGCTTCCTATACTTATCGTCAGCAAAGAGTCCATTGAGATGATACTTTTCATCTTGATGTAAACAGGGGGGAAAGCAAAGTGATAATTTCCAGATGGAAAACTTCTGCCTTGCTATGCTCTGAATAAAAAAAGACGTGATAAAATCATGAGAGAGACAGTTCCATTCTTTTTGTACACTGCCTCTTCAAACATTCCCACTGCTTTTAAGGGTTTCCTGCTAGAACACGATATTTTATAATTAAACCTTATTTTTGTAATGTGAACACAGTCCAATCTAAGAGAAGATACTAACATTTACCTGATTTGCTGTTTAACTTTTAAACTACACCTCCGAGTACGCAGAACTGCACACATGCTTAGCTACACTTAAACTAAGCCTTGAATGTGCAAATCTAAATGTTTATCTTAACACTTGGAATAGTCTCCTGAATGGACACATGGCTAAGCCAACCAGAAATTCAGTATCACTCCTACTACTGCTGCTTCAAGCGCTTTTAATATTCTAAGGCCTCCTGTCTTTCATGTGTCATTATGAGCTAATGAAAGCCCTTTTAAAGCCTTTCGTTTTCACTAAAACCAGAGATAGTAATCAGTTGAATACAGGAATTAAATAGTCTATGTGGCAAGTTTAGTAACTTTTCACTGAATACCAAGTTCAATAAACTATCTCACAGTTCTTTTGTCACAGAAACCCATGCCTAATATTGTATAAAGAGCACAGAACTACAGAAATAACCAGTGAGCTCAGGAAGCAAAGAAAAATTATACTCACACATTTGTGTTTAACAAGTTTATAGAAAGAAGAAGAAGGAAGTTGTTCTTTAAAAGTTTATGGAGTAAAAGGCATATTGAAAAGAGAACTAGCTATAGTCATGTGGAAGAATATAATTAATGAGACCAGAAACTTTTCTCTAGCTGCAGACCCATTGCCTCACTTCAGCTGTGTTGCTTCAGGTCCCAGAATTGCCAATCCACATCAACATATGCTGTCAAGCCAAATAAAGCTTCTACTGTTAAACATCTCGGGTGACAAACTAGAAATATTTTAAATATTTCACTGACTGGCACTGCAACCAGAATAACCAGGCTATTGATCTACTTTTCAAACCTTCCTGTCTAAGAGAAGAGAAGACAAACCACAAACCAAAATAAACCAACACCAAAAAACAAACAAACACATGGGAAGCAATGAAAACAAATGCTGTCACTTCATCAATACAAACCCCTTTTCCATTTCAGTTTAATCCTTTGTGGGATAGCTACAATTCTGTAAATGCTAGTTGATTTTAATAAAAAAAGCAAAACCTCCTGCCATTGTAGCATCTTTTCCCTAAAAGGCTCTTGTGAAAAAACAGATCTGATGCAATGCAGTCCCTCTTGCCTAAGTCAAAGTATGGCATTCTCTCCGTGATCTCATTCACAAATTCTGAATAAAGAAGACAGAATCAGACAACTACAGGCAGCTGGACCTATGTCTTCTACACGTTACTGGCCATATATCTGTTTAGATAATCTGTATTGAAGTTACTGCTGAAACAACTGTATTTACCATAAAATAAAGGGCAGCTAGTAAATTTCCTAATGTAGATAACAGGAACGGGAAATGCTACGGATAACTCTTCATAAAAAGAAGCTGTCAGAACTGGCACATAAAAGTCGTCAAAGGACTCTTAGGTTAAAGAAGAATGCTACTGCAGAAGTGGAAGCTACTGCGACAGTAGAACAATCTTAGAACAAATAAGTGCATGCAACGATAAAACAGATCAGAAAGAAATTTGAAACACCACTGTGTAGTTTTACTGAGGCTAACTTTAGCTTAATAACGAAAATTGTTTTCTCTCACTGATATTTGTGAAGGGGAAGAAATACATCCTAGGGCTGTCATCACAGGTAATAGCCTTATACTATTAAAATGGTGCATTTTACAAAATATTCTAAATTAAATAGTTCCAAGTGAAAAGTTTAAGTTGAATTAGTTCACTTTATAAAGTCTGATAAAACACAACCTTTCTTGCCATTCGCAAATACATAAAAGTGTTTTTCAAGGCCATTATTAATGGCTGCAGCATTTAATCAATGCATGTTTACCCCTGTTTATCAGGAAAACATAAAGGTCTCTGCACATTTCTCTTCTAACTGAAAGATATTATGTACATTTTCCCATTTCCACGCAGCTGGCATGTATTGTCACTTTATAACACTAGAAAACCTTTCACTACCAAGATGACTTTGCAATCACATCTACAACACTCAGGAGCATGAAGTATGTAACTGTTGCATCTAGCGTGACTGAAAAGGCTCCTTTCTTTAAAGATACTTATAAGGAGAAGCTGGAAAAACTATACTAATTCCAGAAGCTGGAATTGATATAAGTGCATAACAAGTATATTAGCAACAGGATTCTGCATCCAGTTGAGTGAGATATGTGCCGGAAGCAGTTTGATATAAAGTCATCAAATTCCAGCCTTTCCTAAAAAGCTGGAAGATTTAGTCAAGTGTAATTGATACAGGGAAAAAAAAATCAACGTAAGTTTTTCTAGAGGGCAGCAACAAGGCACAAGAGTGGAACCAGAAGCTGCAGTTTGAGCACAGCATCTCCCTTGCACAGTCAGACCCATATACCTTTAAATGTGTGACCACATCCATTAACCCCTTCTGGCAGCACTACAGACCAAGCTTTACACTGTTCCAGAGCAACCATTCAGAAGGTCACTCAGCATTTCACTTCTAAAAGTTTTCAGTTGTCCTTATGTCAGCACTATCCTCCTAAAAACTCAGGCAAGAAAAGCCATGTAATTCTCTTTTGCAGATAGTCCATAACATGTTTTGCTAACACACCTATTTTTTTATTTGTAGGTAATACAGAAACAACAGGTGATCAAACTGAATGGAATTACATTGAAATGATAACCACACAAACACATGGCATATGGCATACTGTTGGAATTACAATAGAAAAAGAATTTCTTTTTGCTACAATCTAAGAAAACAGCAGGGACATACACAGGCACTATATGGAACAGCTGCTGTGCTCCAAGGAAAGGGATGTGGGCAACGTGTCGTAACACGGATCGCAGTTTAACTGCAAGTACTACTGCTGGACCACTTCCCAGGCCGCAATTCCCCAGTTGTGTGCTAGGAGCGCTTCTGTGTGTCCGCGCACTCCCCCTGAGCTCCTGAGGTCACCGTGTCTCGCTACATTGTTCTGCTCACACCCTACAAATGCCCCCTTCTGGCAAAGCACCACTCCGCTCCTCCGCAAGTGAAGTCTTGTATTTGGTCCGTGCCCTTTCTTCGAAAATATAAGTAACAACCCAATTATGACACTTTGGGGATAAGTGGTTGGCAACATCACACAGGGAGGCGGGAAGGAAAACAAGGCTTCACAAGGCTTCTGGATCTTATCTTGCCAAAATCTCTAAAGCCAAAATATTGTTGGTGTGGGGGAAAAAATATCTCCTTTCCATTAATTTAATCTAAGAAATTGCAAAAACTTTCCCCTACAATCATTAAGGAATACAGTATTGTGTATCACTATTCTAATACACACCAAACTAGCTAGAAAGTTGGATTAGTTCTCCAGAAATGAATTAATTTAATTTAATGCATTAGAAGGCACAGTGTATTCTTCAAAGAAAGCTCTAAGCAGGAAACTTGTACGTGCATGATAACTAAATGCAACAGACACTAAAAATAACTGATGTTTTACAGTCAGTAAATGTGCAAAATTGTACCTATATTTTTAATTAAAAAAGCTCGTAACCACTTCACTATGTTATCCCACAAAGTGCAACACAACAACCTCTCTGATGGAGAATTGTAAAGAAAGTAGTTCTTGTTATTTTTTTTAATACGTACTCAATCTTTTTGTACAATCTTTTCTCAATTTCACTAAATTTGCTATATTTCATTCAGACTATTAAGAGAAACAATAAAACCATACCTCATATAAATAGTCTGTTGAGTGATACCTCAAAGCTGCAAACATCTTGTTTTGTGACGTTTTTAACATTTCAGTTGTCTGGAAGACATACAGAATATGGATCAGTTAAAAACTTTTAACATCACCTCAAAATGTTGAAAGAGAAGTTTGAATTTCAGGTTCAACATGAATAGCTTCATAATTTCTAGCACATGCACCATGGACTGAATTTCCTGCAGCAGAAGGCTACATAAAGCATTCAGTATTCTTCCTCTAGAAGAATGTAACAGATAAGACTATAGACCATGAACATTTGATTTTTATCTGAAAGAACTGGGCTTTTTTGTTTTTTGGTTTTTTTGTTGTTGTTGTTGTTTTTGTTTTTAGCTATGCCTCTTGGTGTTTATTTCTCAGAAAACCTTTAGAAGCATTAAGTGAATGCAGGCAATACAAATTACCTCCCTTAAGTAGTAAGTCAAATTAACTGATTTGGTAATTTTTTTACGGATTATAGATTAGTTTTTAAAGGCACTAATTCAACTGTGTAGACTATTAATTTTTCATTGCCTCATATATTTGTGAGGAGACTTTCCCCCTGCTTTCCATTTTACATGAAAAAGGGAGATATTTTACAGGATAGCTGAGAGCACAAGGCCCTGATGGAACACCAAGTCTCTAAGTTAGTTGATGCTTCTGAGAGGAACCAGGAGAGGGGCAAAAACTATACAAGGCTAGAGAGACAGTGTGAAAGCAAAACAGGATATATTGTAGCTGGGATCTGCACAAGGTAAGACAGTACTTTTTTCTTAATTAAAAATAAGAAGAGTCAAAGATAAAGTAAGATAATTATATCAAAAAGTGTATGATGTAACTTAAGTTCAATCAAAATTAATTGTAGGGCCATAAAGGAAACCTGTGACAGAAGGCAGTCTACAAGATGTACCAGTAAGTATCACAACTTGAGGCTAAAACTGCCTACCTAACAAATTTGGAAATACGCATTACAGGTATGGATGTAATAGAATTTGAACCAGTAGAAGAAAAAGTAAGTAGGGGGTAGTTCATTACTTGAAAGGAGTCTGGGCAGAAAAAAGAAGTGCAGGAGAAGTAAAAAGGTAGGCTCAGGCAAAGAAAACAGGGAATAAGGTATACAAAATCATACAGAAAACAAAGTAGAGGGGAAACTTCTGAGGGAAGGTTTGAAATGGAAGGTTTGAAACAGTGGACCAAAATCATAGGATGCTAGAGAAAACCCTTTGCACAGCCTGCTGGTCCCTCCGTCAGAGCCACATCCAAGAGATTTGGTGTGGGAGAGTGGAGCAAGCAGGGATGGGTTTCTAAGGAGGGATGGATCCGCACCTTCAGCGCTGGAGGGCAGTGGATAGAACTGCACCTTAGCAAAACTGATGTGTATCACTGACAAGAACTTCTTTATAGCAATATAACCATGAGTTAATTCAAGTATTAGCTACAGAATTGCAACTATTACTCCCAGTGATAAAATTTGAATTAACACACCTAGAAGTAGTGAACTGCTCAGTAGTCACTCCAGGCTTTAGTTTCTTAAGGGTGTGTCAATCAGTAAGCAACAAAACCACTGCATCCGGGTACGTTCCAACTTTCCAATTTAAAAATGAAAAAGTGAGACCTAGAAATACTAGTCTGTAAGCCTACAAGGAATTCTTCCAAGTTTTTTAACGTAAAACAACGAGTATGACCCTGTTTCATTCTCCAAGGACTCGAGGGAACACCATGTTCAGTAAACAGGTGTAGGATAAGGTACTTGTGCTTTGTTTTCAAATGTTTTTAATGCTTTTAATGTTTTTAAAGCTACAGCATTTAAAAACGAGAGCCAAGCGCTACTACCCACCTCAGCCCCTCACAGCGCCACGACCGCCCTTCCCTCAGCGCCGCGTCCTCTTCGTCCCGCCCGCTCTGGACGGGGAACCCACCCATCTGATTGGCTGTCTCCCCGAGCGTTCATCTCTGATTGGCTGTCTCGCTGAGCTGTCCCCTCTGACTGGCTGCGCTGCTCCCGCCTCCTGCCTTCCCTCAGGAGCGGAGCGTCCCAGATCGCTGCCTGAATTAAGGGGATCCCTCCAGAGTCAGCCGATAGGAAAGCTTTTGTGATTTCCAAAGCTGCAAATATTTTTAAAGCAGTAAGTGCATAAGTAGAAGCACTACAGTAACTTCTTCTGTTCCCCCGGTAGCAGCTTGCATGGGAGGAGAAGTTAAAAGGACGGGTCCGGGTTAGTTTTTAAAGGAAGCGTAGCTGAGACGGCTGACCTGCTGCCTCTTACCTTCGGAAAATAGAGCAAGGCCACAACTTAATAGCCAAAAATACTCACTGTTCTATGTTCGGAAAACCTATGAAATGTCAGTGACTACAAGAAACAGCTTAGGGAAAAAGACTTTTTTTTTCTTTTCTTTTTTTTTAATGGCTACCTAAATTGCTCTCACAAACCTGAAGCTGCTGCCTGTTGAACAAATTGTTATGTTTCTCAGAAGGCTGTTTAGTGTCAGATTTCTGCAGTGCCCGGACTCTGACTAGCCCCTGGAATGACAAAAATTTCAGGAATAGTTGTTCAGGCCGCATCTCCCCTGCCCTGCCTCACACCGTGTGACTCCACACCCATCCTGGCACGTAACTAGGCCAGACAGCTCTGCTTGCGCTGAAATGACACCTTACTGTGGTTGGAGCCACAAAACCATTTTATTGTCTGTCCATGCCTTCTCCTCCTTTTACCATAGGTGGGGATAGCCAGTTGGTATAATGGTTTGGGGAGTCTGGAAAAATGCATTTCCTCCAAGAGCCTCCTCCTCATTGCAGGTTCAGTTCCAGATGAGGGTCGGTTTCTCTGTGGAAAACAAAATTTACGCTTTTAACTCTGGTTCCAGGAATTCCATCAGTATTTGTACATTTCAGTGAGTGAAGAATTTAAATAAAAAGCATATGACAGATGCTTTCTTTACTGCTATGAACTAATTGTGGGGGTTTTTTTTATTTTTTTAACTCTGAGGATGGGTTTAGCTCAGTGACAGGCATATTGCCAGTGTTTCCTAGATAGTTGTTCCTATGAAAAACGCAAGTGCCAGTAATTTATAGTTTTCTTGGTATTTATATATTTATAATATATTTTTATTCTGCTCTCTAAGAATTAGGAGATGAATTGTTAAGCCAAGTAGGCACAATACAGAACCTACTAACTTCCAATTGAAATACTTCAGAAGTGATCCTCTCCAGTTGGAACATAGAGAAATGCATGTTTTCCCCATGCTAAGACAATCCCACCCCATCCCCAGGAGAAAGAGAAGCTGTTGGCAAAGGTTCATGCCCCTGGCACAGAGGTCCCAGGCTGAAGAGGGAAGGTGAGGGGGTATTTACCTGGTGCAGAAGCTCTTTGTGCTGCATTAGCAGCTACAGTAACACTGCATGGCCTGCGGCCTTCCTGGTGCTCAGACTCCATCCTGCATGCTTCCTGCAGGGCTCACTCCCCTTCCTGGGATGAGCACTGCAAGGTGGTGGTTAGTGAGGCAAGGGATGGGGACTCTGGCTTCCCTGTGGCAGGGCACATTGGTACATCCCCTTATTTCCCTTCAGGGGCAGGATTAGTATTCATGACTTCAGTAGGGGTCTGAAGCTCCAGCTTTGCTTGTGGCCTCTGTACAGGTGAACTGCAGAGCAGATGCTCTGCTGACCTCAGTCATGCTCTGAATGTTCTCTCCCCACTGCTGGATGCCTTGCCCTGTTCACCTCCTTCTACTGCATCAGCTCATGCCAGGATTCATCCATCTGATCACTGTCCATCTCCAGCTACTCCTCCTTGGCTCCCAGCTCACAGCCTCACAGCTTCAACTCTGCTTGCTCCTAGGATGGGCATGGGGAAAAGCAAGGCATTACCTGCCCTGTCCTGGACATGTCTTCCCAAGTCACGAAGGAGATTTGCTCCTGTTGAACTTCTCATTTGGGCCAGCTTGGGGCAGAGCAACACCACAGGTACTTGAGCAGTGCCCTCACACACTCACTTCGGATGGGCAGCCAGGGCTGGCAGAGCTACAGTTGTACAGACACACAGACAGGACAGAGCCCCTCACCACGCTGCACACCCTAAAATGAGCTCAAGGCATGACAGTTTGTCAGCATTGGAAAAACCCAGGCTGAATGGTTATTATGGTTACCCTGGTAGCTCTTAAAAAGACAGTTCTGCTGCAATGGCTGTGCCACATATCCCCTCTGGGCAGTCCCAGGCAGAAGCAGAACTGAGTCTTGACCCATTCCCAAGGCACAGGGAGGTTTTGCTAAGCCCACCTTGGTGGTTTCCCCTCACTAGAGCTACAACAGAAGCATTGTTGCCTGTTCTGGCTGCCCAAACTCTTCACAGGCACAGGAGAGAGACAGGTGACATCTAAGACACGCTGGTGGAAGCCGTTCCTGGAACAGCCTGGTTCTCACTGTCCTGAGTGATGCCTCTGTCTTAAATTCCTAAAGGAAATGCTGAATGTCTCTCCTGTGTGCAATGTCGCTCTTGTGTGCTCTCTATCCCTGAGCCTGCCAGGCTGTGCTGGAGGCCATAGGAAGGGGCCCCACTGCAGTGGAGTCTCATCACATTGGAGCCCATGTGCTGAGATTGTTCCATGTCATGCCACAGCCACTCCTTCAGCAGCTGCTCTTGGGTGTGAAATTCAGCCCATGTGGCCACCAGCTTCCCCCACTCCTCCAAGAGCTTCTGCACCATTGACCTCCTCCAGCAAAGTGCTCTGGGGAGCATTGCAAGGGAAGCTAAGGGGATGCCTTTAATCCTGTCTGCTGTAGGTTTTTTCTCCTTTAACCCACCACTATCACTAAACCCCACACAACATCAAGAGTCTGGTTCCAGCCCATGGTGCCTGACCAGCACCCCGTGTGGAGCGCTCTGCTTCCTTGAGAAGCAGCACGTACACAGCAGCCTTTGTCTGCCGCTTGTGTGCCAGAGGGTCTGTTGGGTTGCAATTCCACATGCAAGGGGTGGGATGAAGGAGGCAAAGTGCAGATGAAGGAGGCTGCAGCCCAGCATTCAGCTCTTTCCTGCACAACACGCCACTGCTCAGACTCAGAGCACATATGAAAAACAGGTCTGCCCCACTCCCCTTTGCCCACTCCAGCTCTTGTCACTTTCATGAAAGGCTGCTGCATCATGAATGGTGACTGCTCCTCCAATGAGTGCTGCTGTGATTCTACTTCGACTCGCTCTGCTAATGCCCTTCAGTGCTTCTGGATTTGGACACAGAGGAGCGACAGATGTCATTCACAAGCTCCAGGCCAGGGACCTCCAGTGGGCAAGACACATGCCACATTCTCAAACAGGAGAGCTGACCCAGGCAGACAATGTAGTGCAGACTGACCTGCTTCAACAGCTGAGTCTGCTTGCTCAGCCTCAGTTTTGCAATCACCTCCTGGAATCAGCTCCACTGCTCCTTCATGCCCTCTGCTCTGGGAAGAGACAGTAGCAAGATGGTGTCAGCATGAGGTGGGATAACCCCCTCTCTGTCTAAACCACATGTATGGAAGACTGCATGTGTTTGTGATCACCACCCTCTGCTTGTTCCCAATACACTTTTGTCAAGGAGAGACAACTTTGCTAGCCTCAGCTAGACTGACTTTTTTCCAACAAACTCATTGTTCATAGACTCAACTGAGTCTACACTGTGATTGTACTTGTCTAACACCTCACAGTCAGTAGCTGTAGGTCGCATTGGGATGAATCCCACTTTGATGAAATGTACCTTTAAAGCATCCTGCTCCTGGGATAAGGGATGCAGCTGGGTTGGCTCTGGAACAAGAGCTGAGCTGCCAGCTGCTTCTTCTCTGACCACAGCCCTACCTCCTGCTGCCCATCAGAGCCCTCCATCACCTTCATCTGGTTCCTACTTAAGAGGTCACAGAAGGCAAAAGTTGCTTTCATGGCCATACCCAGCACTCCAGGGATGTTCTGGCAGTAGGACTGGCCTCTCCTCCTCTATGACACAGTGTTGGTGAGTCGGACCCTGGCTAACCTGTGGGGCTGTTCTCTGGCCCCCTGAGAACAACACTGGTGTGGCTCTGTGCCTACCTATGCCAAGGATGGACTGGGGAAGCACACCAGCCCTCCCACCACAGAGGAAATAAACAGAGGTGTAGGCAAGGACCTTACAGAGGAGGGGAACACAGGCCAAAGAATGCTTCCTGTGGGTGTACATGAGGACATGCAGATCCTTCTGGTATCACCACTGGAGAAGCTCCAGAAACTGCCTTTGCCTGTGTCCACTCCAGCTTCACTGTCTGGACCTGCCTAGCACCCAAAAGAAGGTCCTTGTTCTGCCCTAGGATCAGAACTCCTACAGCAGCAGGAGACTGTAGACATCTCTGAACAGTAACACTTCTCCTCTCTGCCCTGTCACCCTGGTGCTATTTAAGATGGACATGGCTCCTTCTCCTCCCCCTGGTTCACCTGTGATGCCCCACTCAGCAGGTGATA
>VWZP01010285.1:209476-251380 GCA_013396995.1 Dicaeum eximium | reverse complement strand
GGGCTCACCTGGCTCTCCAGCCATGCTACATGAGCCTGGATATGGAACAGACCTGCCCAAAAGCCTGATGCAGCCTGGAGATGTGCCCCACATGTGGCAGTCTGTAGGGACACAGGGATGCTCGCAGGGAGATGAGGGTCTGGAGAGACTACCTCCTTCTCGCCCTGTGTGAGCAGTGCATCCACAGCCCCTCCTCTACCTGCCCAGCTCCACCTCTGGCTTGGGTCCTTTTCCCCAGAAGCAGCCCCTACTGCAGACACAGTTCTTGGGGGACAGACTCAAGGAGACCATGAGTGTCTGAGAGACAATGTGTGTCCTACCACCGGAGTAGGGCAAGGAGACAGTTGGATGAGAAATGAAGGCTTCCGAGACCAGGCAAGAGCTGCACCTGCTGTCAAAGGCTCTGATTCCCCTTCAGTTATCTAGAAACCATCTCAGAGCATCTGAGTAGGCATCTGCTGGTAACTAATGCCATAACACTTCAAATGAAAACAAAGAACAAATTTTTTTTTTTTAAACTTGTGAATTAGCGTAATGATAAAAGCAATAAAATGTTATACTGACTTTCACTTCAGAAAAAAGGTAACTGGAAAATATGATTAGTAAGTCTAGGAAAGGTGATGAGAGAAAAAAAAACTTAATAGAACTGGGCACATATAGCTAATTTATGGCTAGAGTGCATAAAAAATGAAGAAGTGTGGCCATATTCGTTCATCGTTTGTTCATCGTACTGCAAATCCAGCAGTGGTTGTGGAAGAGGTTTTGTGAAGGCTGCTTTGGACATAATTTAGCTCCACTAGGGGCTGTCTTTGTCATAAGTCTAGGTAAACAGTTTTCACTTGCAAGAGCAAAGTATAGGCAGAAAAATCCCACAGGGACTGAAAAAGAAGGGCTTCAGATCTCCAGGTATCTCCTTTTAACGGGTCTTTGTATTAGCCCAAAGTCTGTCAGAAGGGAAAAATCTCATAAGGGGAATTGGTTTAGTGATAGCCCCTGAAATAAAAGTACAATGCTTTCATGGGGTTTTGATGTATTTTCTTTGCTATTTTATTTGCTTGCTTTTGAGAGAAAATGAAAACTTTGTGACAAATAAATGATTATGCTGAAACAGAAATTTTGTGTACTTATTTTGGTTTAACAGTTCCTAGATACTGCAAATTATCATTCCATCTTCCTAGAAAAACCATGTATGTATGGTATGTGGTCGTTGGCATATAACACTAAAGATTTGTGCATTGGTTTTGCAAATCCTGTTTGTTGAGGAGGAAGTATCAGGTAATATTTTACCTTTTTTTTTTTTGGTATGAAGAATACTTCTGTTACATGTATCTTGCTAACCCCTGAAAGAAGTTCAAATGAGTAATTCCATTGTAATATTAAGCACGCTTTTTGAAACACATTTGCAAACCTTATCTTACGCTAACCAGAGTAGGCTCCAAAGTGAGTGACACTAGACGGTGACTCCAGTCCTGGCCCATTTGCGTGGTGGAGGAAACTCATTTAAGAGTGACCTTATGAAGATGTGTTAGCCACAGACAATCCCGAAGATCCATAAAAACTTAAATAACATGAGCGAGATCTTCTAGTCCAGCCCCCCTGCCGTGGGCATGTCTGTCTTCCACTAGACTTGGTTGCTTAAAGCCCTATCCAGCCTGGCCTTGAGCACTTCCAGGGATGGGACATCCACACCTTCTGAAAAACAGCTCATCTTTCCCCTAAGCTGCCAGCAGAGGAAAGGTGAAGGTTTGAAAAGAGAAAGGAGGCAACATGCTGACAGCAGAGTGGCTGAAGAGGTATAGGGTGCACCCCTCTACTGTGTGTTTTAGGAAGGTCTCACTGCAACATACATCCAAGGCAACAGGAGGAAAGCAGAGATTGTATTTTGAGGTTTTACAACATTTGTGAACTACAGTAAGGTTACAATGCTGTGAAATATTGAGGTCCAAAATCAGGTAAGGCACATCTGCAATGTCCTTAGTGACATACCAAATCTAACAGGAATTGTGTGAAACTAGGTATTGTGTATAGGTGGTGGAAACCAAACAGAAAACTGCAGAAGGAACAAAGATGAATGCAAAATCTGTACGTGCTATTGGGTAGTAGTTAGCACAATATGTGTTCTATTTACTGCAGACAGTTTTCCAAGTCTCAGAGTGGTTATTACACCAACTAAGCCTCTCAGGCATTGTTTCATGCATATTTTTTGCACTTGCTAAGTATTTGTAGTGGTTGTTATTTTCTGTGAGCTCATTCGATGATGGATCTGAGGCGTTTACATTTGCTTTTCTCCTGTGTATCCAGAACTGTGAAAATTTAGATATTAATGAAATTCTTAATAGAAAAGACAACAGTCAGGGTTTTCATAATACTGATATGGGGTTGCTGATAAGCTGCATTTTTAAAATTTTCTTTACTTCAGTAAGTATTTGTAAATAGCTTGAATAGTTCTCTCTGGGATAGGTCTGCGGCTGAACAAAACTGCTCTAACATCTTGGGCAATCATCTTGAACAAAGTGTCTGGGGATTTGGGCATGGAGAAGCCAAGTGCTTCAGCAAGAGTCACAGTATTTATTGCTGATGTCACTGGATTTTTTTTATTGAATAGCAAGTTAGCAAATTTTGAATAACAAAGTTGAAATTATAATTTCAGTCAAATAATTTGTGATGTATTTGTAGACTGAGGTAGCTGATAGAATACTAAAGCAAATCTGAGGCTCAGCCTATGAAGTGTTACATTCTAATGTAAAAGTTTGTAAAAATGTTTGCTTGAGTGACATATGCTTTTTTTCTTATGAGGTTTACATATGGGTTAAAATATGGAGATCTCTTCTACTGAACATTTTTGCACATAAAATGAAGAATAACTGTAGTAAATACACAGTAATATGATTTGTCATATTTGACATTTGTCTCCAAATGTCTTGACTTAGGCTAATGTTTAGCCATTTTTTACAGTCGCACTTCAGTTATATCTGGCAAACTACATTAATCAGGGTATAAAACTGTAACAGAAACAAAGAGATGCTAGCAGTGGTAGGAAGCGTTGTACCCCACGAGTTTTCATAATTCTCCTGAACAGAGAGAACACATTGTTGTAACCTGTTCTTAAATGGCTTTAATGACATTGATACGCACTACATAATAGAGAAAAGAATAATTTTTTTCCATGCAGGAATTACAGGAAGATATTTCTGGTATTAAAGTGAAAAGAAGCACAGGTGTACCTAGAAACTGTCTGGACTTTTTTGGCTATTGTAACTATGATGGAGCAGTTTTCTGGGATAAATGGGGTTTTCAGAGAT
Organism: Dicaeum eximium; assembly: GCA_013396995.1. NCBI lineage: Eukaryota > Metazoa > Chordata > Aves > Passeriformes > Dicaeidae > Dicaeum > Dicaeum eximium. Next base: position 248,078 of record VWZP01010285.1, on the reverse strand, counting down.
TTTTGACAGTTCCTCCAGATGCTTTCTTATCACAGTCAGACTCAACATCTTCTGGTCTGAGCTGAAATGAAGCCAAGTTGTTGACATTCTGCATATTAAGTTTGACAGGTCATAGTATCTTCCAGCTCTCAAGGCCAGTTAACTACCAGATTAATGACAAGACTGTAGTTCATATACCATCTCAGGAGTTTCTACTGTGTTTACAAATGGGACTTAACAATGGAAGGGCAGGGGAACAAGTCTGAGCATTGACTAATTCCATTTCTGCCACTGGAAGGATGGCCTGCCTGCCATCAGTCCCCTGTGATTGTTAGAATGGAGAGCCTTGTATAAATACTCCTAGCTGGAGAGTCTAAGTGAGAAGCTGCAATGAAAAATTCTTTCTATGTGAGCTAAGTGTCCCAGTCTGTACTGCAGTGGGCAGTGAGCAGGGACTGACATCATGATCTCATGAGGACTAACAGCTGGTTGTGAATTCTTTTTATATAAGTTTAACTGTTCTCTGAACGGTTCCAGAATGTTAAGGTGTTGACAGCTTCTTGGACATTATAATCCAAAACAAATGCAGGTTTCTTTGCAAGGCTGTGACATAATACATCAGATAACACACTAATGGGTATTTGGAATGCACTCACGAGCTGTGATGTCTGCTATAGGGAAGGGCCTCTAAAAATAGTCTCTAAAAGATATATTTTTTAAGAGCTAGAATGAGTACAGCTCTGCAATTAAATATTTCAAGGCTTTGAAACAGGAGTAGTAGCTCCAAGGAGAGCTCAGTTTTTCTAACTAGAGAGAATCTTTGACATAATGATCAAGGTCAGAATTTATTTGAGTTTAGGGGATGTCAAGATGTCTGCCTTAGGACTGTGCTGGTACTATTCCTGCTGCAATTTTTTAACTATCCCTCAAACAACTCATGGTGGTGAAAGGCAGCTTTATGGCCAGAAAATCTCACGTGGACCAATAATGACAGACTTATTTCTTTCCCCTTCACCTTTCACCATTCCTTAGGTGTTGCCACACCAACAGGTATTATCTATTTACTCCCTCAGCAGCAGCAGTGAATATTAGTAGCTGTTGGAGGAGACATGAGACCAGGCTGGATGTAAAGAAGTTTAATGTAGGAAGCTACATTTAACATTTCAAAACATCTGTGAATCACTGGGCATTTTTACTTGGTTTGTCCATACTTTCTTCATCTGTTTGGTTTCATCTTCCCCATCTGATGAACCACAGAGGGAGGCTTGTTTTGAAGTGACACTAAAATGCCATAAAAGATTAACTACTGAAAAAACATTGTCCACTGTTTACTGAACTGTTGTATTGCTGACATTGTAAGCATTGTTGAGTAAAATATTTTCTAAACTGTGGCCTTTAGTAAATATTTGTAAGCATCAGTGCATTCTCTTTATGATGATGTGTAAAACCTAATGACAACGGTTTGAATTTATTTTTTTTAAGAAGAAAAAAAAAAAGAAATTATCACACAGAAAATAGATTCTATAGGTATTTCATGGCAGGGATAGATTATTTTAAGGAAAAGGTCCAGTTCTTCTAAAGTGTGTGTTACTGATGGTAGCCACAAGATTTATTAACAGACAGTGTCTGATATACTCTGGGGACTGGCAATTTTGAGGATATTAGTTGCCCAAGAAACAGAGATAAAACTAAAAGCATACAATGTGCTTTGCCTTATCTGTTAAGTGCTGTCTTCTCGCTTCTGATGCCAATTCTTATTCTTATCCAAGCCTGACTTTGAGTAATGTATTGCAACAGAAAATGCTTTCAGAATAATGGATTAAAGTGTCATAATTATTGCAAAATGTCTTTAAGTCAAGTTTCGGGATATGAATCTATTTGAACAAATTATTTATTGTCGTGAGACCTTCCATGGATAATTAATGTTCTGTGCTGGAGTTCTTTCTTATTTTGGCTGCAGTACATAGGATCAGATTTTTTATACCACAGAAATTAATTAAAGTGATATTGCCTGGTTTCTTGCTGAAACATTATATTTAATATTAACAGCTAGAGTTATGGAAAAGAGGAAAATGTAGCTGGTGCAAATTCTTAGGGTTGTCAATGTAGTTGGAACAGCTTATATGCATAAACTGTCCCAATAGGATGTAATTACTCTGTTCTTAAGGAAAAGGTGGAAGAAACACAGCTTTGGAAGCTGTAGCAGTAGCAGAAAGTTCACGTGTCTGAAAGAGAGTTTGTCATGTGTCCCTAATACCACTGAACTGTGCTTAGAGTGACAAGCAGTATTTGCTTCTGTTTCATAAGAGTATTCCATCCCTGCTATGTATGTCATCTGAGCTTTTGTGCTGGGAGTGCCCTCAATCTGAGATGAATTTTTCACAGATATATTTTATATGCCTTCATGTGTCCTCTTATTTACCCCCTTCAGTTCCGTGTCAGTAGCACTGTCTAAGCCCATTTCTTCTACTTACCTGGAGACACCTGTACTGTTATTGGAGTAGTGGGATCATTTTTGTGTTGACAGAAAGTCAGTAGGAGAGAGTGACTTGAGTTAGTAGGTTCATCTCTAGTTCCTGCTAATACTCCTAACTCCTCTCCTACACCTACTGAGTCTACTATAACTGACACTACTGCTGATTTTTTTGCTCAGGAAGGTCTAAACATCCAAGCTCATAAAGGAAGACACTTAAAAATCAAACATCCTTTCCTTAAATGCAGAATCAGAAAAGTACCAAGACTTGAAGCCTTGCATCATGCCATGTAATCCCATTCTGACATCCACTTCCTGATGTCCATCCATTTCATTCATCGTGTACAGTTTCCTTGCAAAGCCACGCAGCAATGTTAAATTATAAGATTAGTATGCTATTTGAACGAGAAAGCTTCTTGCACTGCATGATTTGTAATGTACAGGTGTAAGAATGATACAGTCATGTAGGAAGTGTTTTGCATAACACAGGTGATGTTACACTTCCAGAGCCTAACAGCATGTTCCATCAGTACTGCAGGGAGGACAGGAGCATAGTTACAAGACTCTTTGACATACTGTCTTCTGCAATGTTTATATGTCATGTGATGATTTTGGTGCCTCACTCTCTGTCAGAAGTTTTGAGATTGTTAGAATTCCCATGTAACTAATATGAAATTGGTTATAGCTTTTGCATGACACTGAAAAATGAGGGAATGTTTTCATAATGTGTGTTGTGTTGCCTAAGAGGAAGTCCAGCTGAAGTTTCAGCCCAGCCAGCTCTCCCTACCTGAGCAGGGTGACAAGAGTAGAGAATTACTATTGGAGAGAACTCTTGAATAGCAAAAGTATAAAATGAAAATTTCTATTCAGAGATGCAAATTTAACAATGCTTAATTTGTATTTTTGTAAATTAAACAGAGAGAAGCAAGATAAAAGTCCATATAGAGATATTTCTGATGTGTTTATTGCCCTTATGAGTTTATCTAACAAGAAGTAAACAAGAAAGAATAGGTCTTTGGTACTTCAAATGACAGAAGAAATGTAAAAACATCAGGCTGTGTTCAACAAGCTGCATCCCATGCCTGTGTCCTGTTTTGTGTTGTAGTATTCTGAAACTACAAGGACACTATGGTGTCCTTTTCAGGAATGAGACTCTAAGCTGTAAAAGTTAAGAGGTATGCCTTATTATTCATTAATACCAGACTCAGGCAAGGAAATGTCCTCATTACTACGTGCCATGAGTGAAAATTAATAAGCAACACCATAGTTTCAAACAGTTGGTGAGTGGTGGTTTGGTTTGTTTTGTTTCGTTTTGGTGTGGTTGGTTTTTTTTTGTTGTTGTTGTTGTTTTTAATTTGAACTTCATTTGTACAAGAAGAATTATTTATCTTTACTTGAAGGAACTTTACTTGAAGGAAAACTCCTTGATCATTTTTATTCTTAAAGCTGTCCCATAAGACAGCAGGTAGTGAAGTAAGCCAAAAGGTTCCTTCTGTTCCTTTCGGGGTGGATTGTTACACCCTCAAAATATGTGTAATGTAAAATGTCTTTTGGGACGTTCAACACTTTACTAAAAGCTACAAGAGCAAGACTGAGCAACAAAGTAATCCCATTTATAATTTATTTTGGCAGACATCCAGAGGCAAAGAAGCAATTCATAGCTCACAGATTACACAGAACACAGGAACACAAGGGGAACATAGAGTCTTTGTTTCTGCTGGGAAAAAAATAAAACCAGCGAAGACCTTCTTCAGTTTTGATGGTCATTTTCTGAGGGTAGCTATGTCCCTGCTTGCAGCTGATGTTGGAGAACACTGAAATACAAGAAAGCAAAGATAAAATTCATCCTTAAAAATAAGTCAGCTACTCTATTCCCTGATCTGCATGTCACGTGTCATTGTGCTTTGTGCAGTCTTACATTGATCAAGCAATTTCTTTTTTTTTTTTTTTTTTTTTTTTTTTTTTTTTTGCCAAGTTGCTGTGACTGATACTTGTTCTGGTAATTGGAAAATATGAGGGTTTGCCAAGGCATTATTATGCTGCACTGGGAATGTAGATTTCATGAGTGAGTGAGCTTCGGCTTCAAATGTGCCTATAAGCAAATCAGGTTTTGATTTAGTCAGGATCAGTATTATATACTAAAGTATTTACTCAGTAGGATCTTTTTGGAAGAGAGAAAAAATTTTAATATTACAAAACTCTTTGTGTCGATGACTCAGCTCCCAGTGATTCATACTCTATACTCACATTTCACTTAGTTTTCACATCCTGAGGTTCTGGGTCTTGAGATTACACTTTTACATGGCTGGAAGATTTATTACAATCACAGGACAAAGATAAGCCCATTTGTTTTTTGCCTTGGCCTGCCAAGATCCACTCCCTCCTGCTCATAGTTTGCTATGTGAAACTTGCTGAGAAGTTGGTGAGAAGAAGCTCTACCTCTGATTTTGTGACTATTCTGCATAATTCTTTTATTGTCACTTAAGTGAACAGATAAACGAAAGCATCCATCCCAAAGAGACTGCAGTTTAGGCTGGACATGATCGAAAAAGATAACAAGAAAATGGAAATGGGAGAAATTATTACTAGTAAAAGGTAATAGGCACCTTTCTCACTAGCATGCATATATTAAGCCCATTGGTATAATTAATGAACACTTTTTGCAGATGCACATTATGTCTTACAAATTCATGCTGAATGGTGTTGCAATCTGTGGGCAGTTCGACAGGAAACTGCTCAGGAGTTAGCAGGACTGGCTAATCTTGGAAATGTATCCATCAACAGGATGTTTTGATTTTGAGGAGGCATTGTCTAGATCAGGAAAAGTAGTGAGTTTTAGAAAATGTGGCAGACAAAATAGAGAAACAAAAGTAATCAGTAAATCTGAAATCCCCAGTTATGAAATCCCCATCTGTGTTATTAAAAGATGTATGATACGTGTTTGAAACACCTGTTACCGAAAAGAAATGTCCACTAAGTCAGAAGGCTACAGAGTATATCATAGGAATCAGTGGAAGGGACTCTAAGGCTTAGAGGGCTTTTTCTGACACTGTAGCAGAAGTAAATCTGTAGCAATCAATAATACTCAGTTGAACAGCTCTTGAATGTACCAATATGATAAAGCTTACTTTGTGCCAGGTCTCTTCCATGCAAAAATGTCACTATTTGACCTCCACTCACAAAAGGTTTTACTGCATGTTGGCAGCAAGACTTTCCAGTACAATGTGTAAGAGCAGACCAAAGAGCAGTTTGCAGAGGGTGTTGGCACCCTGTGTTTCACAGTTGCGCAGTCTGTGTATGCTGTCAGCGTGCCTGGAGTAGTGAGTTAATTTTTGTCATGGACTCTACATATATACAAAGCCATGACTTTGGCTTTCAGAGTGCTTACCCCGTCCCTGTTCTCTAAAGGACTATAAAGACTACCTATAAAGATGAAGGATTACAGAAGTAATCCCAGGATTACCATGGGAAACAGATAACTGGATTTGAGTTTAGCCCCTTCTTCATTAAATCATTTCCTTCACTGTTGTAAAAGGGCAAAGTTGGAAGGGAAGAGGGCAGGACTCAACTTCCCTGCTAAGACTGGGCTGTGAAGGGCATTTGTCTTGTGGCAGCACATGATTGCCTCAGATCTCTTCGGGGACAATACTGCTGGTCAGCCATCAGTAGGGCTTGTCCTGTTGGTGAGTGTTGGTGAGGTTTTCGGGTAGTAGAATGTCCCACTGAGCCAAGACAGGTGGAAGTTAATGGACTGGAAAATTCAGAGCATGAAATTAGCTCACTGGCTTAACACTTGCAAGGATTGTCATCCCAGCTGCTGCTGCTAGTGAGCAGCACACAAAAGGAGGCTCAGCATGGCTGACTGTGAGAGCACACATGCCTGCAGCTGTATGGGGCAGCGGTTTTATCATGTGACTAAATTGTGAGAATATCTTAGAAACTTACTAAGCCTTGTAGCACACAACTTTATTTTAAGATGGTGAAGGTTATTTCATCACTAATTCATACCTAACAAGAAAGGCAGAAAAGATATTCCAGGAGTTTTCTTTCTAGGAAATTTTGGGGACATTGATTATTCCTTTATGGATATATTTAATAAAATTTTATTAGATATAATAATAGTAAGCATACATTTGCAGAGAGTTGCAGCACATATGCTATACAGCCACAGGTAGGGTGTAATGTTGCTGTCCTGTAGGGGCTTGTCCTGTGTGTGAGGGTCCTGAGGTTTTGGGATAGTATGGTCACACTGAGCCAAGTCAGTGTCTGTTTAATATATATAACACTAAGTGAAAATAATTAGTGAAGTTTTGTTGATACCTAAACCTAAAGCAAATGCACTTCACAGGATTTCGTTCTCGTTTTCCTATGGGGTTCTCTCACCAAATGTCACAAATATCTTCTGCAGTTCTAAGGCTGAGAAGGTAGGCTTTGTGCAAGGAAGTTTAATGCTATGAGACAGAGCTTCTCTCATAGGCTTGGAGGCATCAATAAGTGCACCCTTTTGCCTTCACAATACACGAGATAGTAATGGACCTGCCTTTACCACCAACCAGGGTGGCTGACATGGGTGCTAGTGCAAACCTGGACTCCATTTTTCCTGTGTTCTCAACATGCAATGAAGCCACCCTGACCTTGTAAGTGAACTGCTTTGCTGACATATGCCCAGATGATCCAAGAGAATATTACCTTCCACCTGCAAAAAAAGTATAAAACTAGCTGGTTGTTCCAGCTGACCCCTATGAAAATCATCCCAATTATAACTCTGCTGATGAGATTGATGGATCATTTGAGCATCCATGAACAGACATCTTGGTATCACTCCTATCCTGTGGTCACAACCACCTGATGTTTTCTGTCTAGCTGTGGCCATTGTCTAGCACTTCAGATAATGTCTGAACTCTACCCCACAGCCTTCCTCCCACCCCTGTGTAATACATATGAAGCTGAGTGTGTTGTTCTCAGAAAAACAAAATCATTCTAGGTTTTGGGGAGTGTGGTTGCATGAACTTTGCAGAGCAACAAATTCTGTGGGTACACCTAAGGTGTCTTCCCTGACAGCTCTTTCTGGAGACCTTAGGAAGAGGTGAAGGAGACATATGAAGATTTATGGGGGAATGTACATCTTTTCAGCAATGTTTAAGACTGATCACAGTGAAATAGCAGTTTATAAAAGTGCTTTTTCTTATGCTGTTTCCACAGCTGTACAGAATAGACACCAGTGTCAAGGGAGCAACACTATCAAAAGAACAACTGGCTGGAAGTCAAAACTAGTTCAATTCAGGCTTGAAGTAAGGCATTAATTTTTAACAATAAAGCCAATAAATAATTAGAAATCACACTTTCTCAGATATTCTTCCTCTCCAGCATTGGAGGTTTGTTGAAAAGCAGTGCAGAAATGCTCAAGCAGGAGGTACAGACTTGATGCAGATATTGCTGAGTATGTTTCTCTGAACTTACAGGAATTCCGTTTCTATCCTGTCTGTCCTCAGGAGCTCTGTGCCAAATCATTAAGCAAAACACTTCCTCAGAATCACGTAGCTGCCCTTGAAGTTATTACCCCCAGATCTAATATTAGCAAACCCAAACAAATTAAACCAACACATTCTGGCTAATGCTGATGCTTTCTGATATCTGAGATAGGATACTACTGTCATGTTTGGAGGGGTAACAGTGCAAAAAAACTTGAACAAACCACAGTGGTGAGATGAGTCAGTTTAGGAAGCCAAACAAGATAAAAGCATTCGCTTACTTATTTGATAGGGCTGGTGTTATGTCAGCTTAACTCTGTGATCAAACTTGTCAAATAAGCATCAGTAGTGTTGGAAGAGGAACAGCAAGCACAGAAGAGTGGAGAGAGAAGTAGGGCAGCTGGATAATTCAACCACTGTCTTCAGCAGTAGCTAAAATTATAGTTCATGTGTATTGTACCCTAACCCTGAGACCTGCTTTTTTTTAAGCAGACAAGGTAGCCGCTTGAATCCACTTCCTCTTTTCTTGTGGGAAAGATGAGTAAGAGCTGATGTTATTTTGTTGGTATTTATTCTTTATATTGTACTGGTGCCTCATGGGCCACCTTGTGTGAATATCCATTAACTGGGAATTATTCCCTCCCCCCACATACTTGATTTCCTTATGATAGATATAATGGCTGGTTGGTTCCATCCCTTAATTCTGGCAAGATGCAACATATGTAAGGCTTGTCAAATGACATGGCATTCCTAAATTCATATTCAGATATAAAGGTCCTCCCATGCACAATTATCAAACCTTCCTTGGTTTCATTGTAAGATAGTTATTTGATCTACTGAGATATTTCAGGAAATCCTCTTCTAAGGCTACCAAGCTTTGCCTGTCAGTCTTTGCTGCATATGTTAGCTGAAATGTTTTGGTCCTTTACTTTGCACATAGTGATTGAGAAGATGTGCCATAAATAAATACAAAAATGGGAATAAGGCAGTTTGGTGGCAGTTTGTCTTTTGCTCAAATTGACTTTTTTTTTTTTTTTTTTTTTTTTTTTTTTTTTTTTTTTTGTGGAAAGGGAAAGAACAGGAAAGGCACAACTTCATTAAGACACATAGGTAGCTCTGAACATAATGGCAGTATGGCAGTTCCAGGCCAGTTGGCCCTAGGACTGGCTTTGCACTAAAGGCCTTCTTTGAACTGAAGCCTGTACATTTAGATTTCATCAGCAAAAGAGCAAAAGTATTCTCTGGTGCAACTGGCTTGTAGTATTTTCATGCAAATGACACAGAGGATAAAACTGGATCCTAACTATAAGATCACCAGGCAGATTTAGTGTAGCAAACACATTGCAAAGAGTAATAATCATCAATGACAGAAGTGAGCTGATTTCTTCCTACGTTGTGCAACACTTTTATGCAATATTCTTCCTCTTAGTGTATGATTTCTTCTCACATTTTGCACTGCTTTTCTGCAACATTCTTCCTCTTAACATGATGCCTTTTTTTTTTCCCAGAGATTTTTCCACTGATATAATATATTACAAAACAAAGAGAAGCTACATTTATATATGGTCAAAAGTTCAGGTTAAGGAGATTAAGAGCTCTGAATGCAACTAGACACAAATTTATTTTACTAAGAAAAAAATGCAGACTTCAAGGAAAAATTTTTAAGCCATCATTTTAGTGGTGGGACTCATGACTTCAATGGTAAAATGGGGCAATATATATACAGATGTATTTAACCACATGTCTTCATCTTTAAAGCCCAAAAGATAGATAATTTGCAGTGTGGTGTGTATGGGAAAATTGCAGCTTGGAAATTATCCCAGTTATGAGCTTTCTGCATTCTGAGTTTCGTGATGGCTCTTGTAGACACACATATGTGATTTTAGTAGCAGCACAGCTCACCTAATCATAGTTAGCTGGGGTCTGCAAAGAGACAGATCTTTTCAAACTGTTAAGGCTCATTCAACATGATTTCCAAAGAAGACAGGTGAGGAACTTGAAATGCCCAGACTATGGATATGTCAGTTATCATTATTTGTCTAACTGAGCCTTTTTTCACTAATTTTTTATCCAGACTCTGCTATGTGGCTTCTGCTGATAGTTTATACTGCTGATGGTTTATATCTGGTCAGTTTGCCAACATAGATGTGTATCTGGAGAAGAGCTTCTTTTGAAAACAGCTATGAGTTTGATTCAGGGAAGGTAGGTGAGGAATTAGCAACACCCAAAGGAACAAGAAGGCAAACGTTTGAATAATTTGTATGTGATCTCTCTTTAAGCCATAATTATGGGAGTGTTGTAAGTGCAGAAGGTGAGGCACAAAGAGATGATAGATCCTGAACAGGTGTGCGCCTGTGATTTGGACATCACACCAAACTCTGCAGAAAGTTGCAGCATTTTATAAGATGGAAAATCTCCAAAAAAGCAGTAAATATGTGATTGTAAGTTTGAAATACTTGTTGTAATAAGAATATTTACTTAAATAAAGCAAAGCAATGAAGGTATTTACAAACATACGGTCTTTTAGCCTGAGCATTTATGAAATAAAACCTTCATACATCTAGGAAGAAAATAACAGGGTAGTAATTCATAAATGAAAAAAAAAATTGGAACTTGTCACCATTCCTCAGCCTAAGATCATAGGTGCTCTTTATTACCTGCAGAATAATACTGCAAGATTCATCAGAGCACATTGTTTCCCAGGTATGAAAGACCACAGATGAAGATCACACAGTTGACTATTCTCAGAGAATCCATCCAGGATTTGCCGGACAGCATAGTGAACGACTGCTCTGCCGAGGCACGCAGCTAAAAATATTTCTTTTCAGTGAAAGTACCCTTTTCTAATTTTGCACTGTGCAAAAAGCTGCTTCAGTAGAGCAGTGCACTTGGCATCCCTCTTTTACCATAAATCAGTACAATAAAAATTGTTAACACCAATGTAGCATGAAGAAACAGGCACCAGACGCATGAGGGGATATTTCCTCTGAAATACCAGGCATCCTGATTACAGAAAAAGTTCCTATGTACATACTATATTTTAGATACTATAGATAGGTTTTTCAGAATAAATATGTGTATGATAACCACTTCCCTGGAGTCATTAGCTTCTATTTCCTCCCACTGGCACGTGTGTTATCTTGTTCCAGGTGTCCCTCCAGTGGTCTCTGGTGGCTGGTGATCCTGATGTTATACTTGACTGCCTTATGAACTTGGTACTACATCCTAAATTAGGAGAAAAGCTGGCATAACTGGCCTAGTTAATTAACTTGCAAGTCCTTAGATCAATGAAGTATAATTCTTATTCATTTCCTTGGTTAATGTTTATTGTAGTTTTAATTGTATGGTTCCATAGGCTAATGATTTTGCAAAATGTTCATTGTATTAACTCACCAGGTGCAAACAATTGCTCCATCTCTCCCATATTCTTTCCTGTGTTGTGGTGGGGAAGTTGTATAACAAAATAGTTTGAAATGTTGTCACTGTCCATGCAACTACTCTACAGTTTCTCCACATGAAGTGTATATAGCAACATGTCTTGACATGAGAAGTATCATAGGAAACTCTCTGATCCTCTATGGAACTTGAGCAAGCTGGACAATCTTCTGTCAGAATCAGAGATATTTTATGTATCTGTGTCTGCAGAATCACAAGCTTCTGTCCAGTACAGGTGCATGCACAGTGTTAGAAAATTACTCTGTGCTTCTTGCAGACACCAGTGTAATGTAGTTTTCATTAACCTCTTTTCTTGGAAAGTCAGTGATATTAATTGATACTTGCACCAACAGCTTTTGATATTTGTAACCAACAGCTTTTCGAGTTTCTATGTGGAAAATCTCAGTCTGAACCAGAACCCAATCTGAACCAGTTTGTCCCATGTGAGGACTGGTGTGCTTACAAGACCAAGAAACGCCAGTCTGTGACACACTGCTCTTGACCACAGCTAAATGATTTGAGGGCCAGTCAGCACAGTAGGACCACCTCACTATCAATCCTTGTGTGATGCAGGGTCAGAGGACCTCAGAGACTGAACAAAAAGCCCTTATCTTTTCTCTTTGAACTTTCAGTTCATTACCAGAAGTTAACATGGGTGACAAGAATATCAGTCGCCAAGCCCTGATACCCAGACATTGCATTCCTCAGAATGGGAAGGGAATTACACAATGCTGGCTACCTCCTAAACCAAATGCCAGCCCAATGCTGACCTAGCTGGTCTCCAACAACTGCAGATGATCTTTTACTCTCAGAGGACATGGGAGGATCACACAAAAAATACTAGAAAGAGGGTTTTTGTAAGCACATAGTGATTAAAACAGTAGAGAGAAAAGATAATTTCTCTTGATGTCTAATTTAAAAAGCCTGTACCCTGTTTTTAAGTGCAGCTTGGTCTTCTACTTGAATAGCAATATATTTTAAAGCTATGTTTCACAGCAAATAGAGCATTAGTGAAACTTGCTGTGCTTCAGATTAAAATGAAATGCCATAGAATTTTCCCAGAAATATTATTGTTGAATTATTGTGAAAAGAAAGACCTTTAACTAGAGCAGATACAAACAGAAATGACCCAAGAATACTAACACCTTGTGTTAATTCCCATTTACTTCTTAGGTTACATCAACTACTTGGATTTCCTGCTAGATCAGAAGGGAAGTAAAGCACAACACATTAAGTTGAAACCAGGATATCCAAGAAGACAGATAACTCTGGGTCATACTCCAGCATTAATTTCTGATGTCTCTTTGGATAAGTTAAACAGAATGATTAATCCCAATCAGCTATTGTTACAGTAATGCCTAATTAAAACTAATTGTATAAATTATTCCCAAAAAGGGGGATCATTCACATGTATTTAAGTTGAGTTGTATGCTCCTCTGCAGAAATGGCTCTCTCCAATTACTACAGAAGAAAGCTATAGGCTCACTTAGATGTTTAGTTTGTGCTGTCTTCAGATATAGGTAACGTGAATCTAGGCATTAGTTTTATTTGAGTTCTAGTTTAGACTTTAAGTTTATTATCTCTAAATCCATATGTTTAAAATATAGTTATTCTTCTTTTCATCTTGTCTTCTACAGCTAAGTGTTTAGCTCTTTGGAGATGGGACCGTCCCTCAATAAGTGCATGCAGTACCACACAAAAGAGAATTCCTGGGGGGTTAAAGCACTACTGTAAGATAACCAGTATTAGCAACCCCTTCTCTGACTCTTGTAATGGGTGATATTTGCCTTGCAGTCTGTAGTCTGGTGGCTACAATAGTCTAAGCTTTTGCTTCAATCAGAAGTGAGTTTATTTGCTAGTGAGGGTGACTAAAAAGTGAACAATCGGAAAGAAAGGCTGAAACTAAAAAGAGTTTAGATCAGCTCTTTCTCTTTTTTTATGCTGTTTAATCCCTTGTGTTGGAAGCAATGTAGTACTCACAGAGACAGTAGCTCTCAACTGGTTCCTGGCTCTGATGAAGGTTTCACCTCATGTTGACAGAGTAGGTGGATTCCAGCATCTCTTTAGATCCAGGGTAGGAACCTGATTGTGTTTTCTGAACAAATTTTGGTTTGCAGATCTCTTCCCGAAGTACTTACTGTTTTGAATGTCACAGAGAAGGGAGAATATCTTCCTGCTCTGTCTGCTATCAACTCTGATATCAGCAGGGCCTTAGTCACCACTAGCTGTGGGGAAAGACCATGTAACTGCAAGAAGCTGTCCACATAAAGGACGTATGTGTGCTCTGGCATAAACACAAGACATCTTGTGGGAACATATCTGCCCTCAGAACTGCCACTGGAGTTCCATCAGCTAGCAACCTCACCTCTGGTCTGCAGCTACTGGAGCCCTGTTTTAGGACAGTGACAGGATAGATGAGTGCAGTGCATTCTTTAGAGCCTTCTGTGGGGATGGGTATTTTTTGGGGAAGAGAGAAACACCATGAAAATTAAATATTTTTACCCTAAATCTGCTTTCCTTAATGTTTACAACCCCAGTTTGTTGCCTGAAGAGCACCTGCACAGATGTTTACACCCGGTTTTGCAGTGGGGCCCACACAGAGAAGAGTGTGAGGTGAGCAGAGTTTTGCCTCAGCAGCAGATACACGCACCTGGCACTACCAGTGCCCAGCTGTCCAGACAGCAAGAAGCTGCATCCCAAGTTTGATTTCTTATCTTTGTCACCTCTTCTGTGTAGAGTATGACATAATAAACATTATGATCTTTAGAGCAAGGGCTAGCTTTTCATTCTTTGTCAGTGTGACATCAATCACTGTGGCATCCCTATCCATGTCTGGAGTTTCTAGGCATTACCCACAATGTAAATAGTAACTAGAACAGTAAGTGACACCTGTGTGCCAGCAGCTGAGCTTTTAAGGGTGTTTATGTCTGTAGTTCATAAAGAACTGTGAAATCTTCCCTCTTAAAATGTCACTCTATAAATCTCAAGGCATATATTTTTCAAAATTTTACCCATTTAAAAAAAGTATTTTGCAGTTTTAGCTGTGCATGATGGCCATCATGCACAGCTAAATGTTGAAATGATGAAACCATCCTTATCCTGAGTTGATCTGTAGAAAAAAGTCTGAATACTACAGAGCTTGGGGTAAGCTCTGGGGTAAGGATTAAGGACACCATGCACTGCCTGGTCAGCTGATGCCACTATGACAGCGATGACCGTCAAACCCTGCTGCAATCCATGACATAAAACTGATGTGAGCCATGGATGACCAAGACACCTCCAATTCCGCAGCTGCATTCCTTAGGTACCCCTCTATCAGAGGTGCTGTGTCCCAGGTTTGCTTGTATGTTGGATGAAGTGGAAACCCAGCATCCATGAACTCACAATGACAAGAGTCTGCATTGATCCAGCGCCCCTTGGACTGAGCCAGTGCTGGTGCAGAACAGGAAGACACAAATTTATAAGAAAAGAAGAAAGAACTGAGGGATCCTAGGCTTAAATTTATTCAGAGGACACAGACTTGGCAGTGAGCTCAGGACTTAGAGGTGGCATAGGTCCTACCCCAGTCTATGTAGCAGCAAAAAATGAAGATACCATTGCTAAAATTATTTATATGGAAAAACATATTTAGATAAATGTCTTTTTATTTTTAACATATGTTCTGACAGAATAATGTAATGGCTGGAAGGAGGATGTCACATTCCCCAGCCTCAATAGTATTTATCACATGAGGAGCAGAGAAATAAGGGCTAGTTTTTTTTACTGTTAGTTTCAAAAGCAGCTTTTTGTGTAAAATCAACAGCAATAATGAATGCGCTGAATAGCTGCATCTCATAATGGATGTTGCTATAGAAATGATGAAAATATGCATGTTCTTAGAATTACAAGGAGTCCCAGGAACTTTACAGTCCCTTCCAACCCAAGTCATTCTATGATTCTATGACACACAGGATAATAGCAAAAAACCCCAAAACATAACCACCCTCTTTAAGTGGTTCCATGACACTAGACAAATAGGTGTAGGCCTGTTTATAATCTTATCCCCAAAGCCAGTCTGCCATCATTTACTTGTTTTCTAACACTTTACATGGTCACTTCAAGCAAAGACCCTTGAACAACCACAATACAAGCTCCACTTACAGCTTGGACTCAGACAGTTCTTCAATAGGTTTTGCATTATTTACCCCATTGCTTCCATGGGAACCTCTAACTCTGCTGCTAGTAATTGAGAAAGGAAAAATTCAGAAAATTCAGTGAAACCAGCTCATAAGAGCGGCTCCAAGCTGTTTATGTGGCCTAGATGAGACAGAACAAAGGGAGCTTTAGTAGGAAACAGGATGGAAGAAACTGTAGTCTCTTGAAAATAAATCTGTATGCCTGAAGAAAAAAGTTATATATTTTTAGTGTATTGGTCCCATCAGTCCATAAGGGGTAAAATTCAGGTGAAAGTACATAGCACACTTACAATAGCTCCAGGCATTATTGAAACTGCCGTATTAAGGGGAAAATTTACTTGACTGGGTAAATAGCAAGCAACACACAAACTACATGTGAAAGTAAGAAGCAACAACACTACCTTAACTTTGGCCAGAGCATGAAGAAACTGGACCTGGCCACACTCCTGGTTTTCCTTTGCAATATAGTGTATTCCTTGGGCTCTTAAGTTCCAGGGATGCCACCTATGTGTTTTAATACTAGCTTCTGCTCCTTTATTGCCACACTAGGAGTGTATTTTTTGCCCAGTAGAAATGAAGGTTGGGGCAAAGCTTCCTGAAGCTCTCTTTGCAGGCAAGGCATTCAATCCTACTAAAATTGTTACCAAATAAAGGAATATTGCCTCTAAAGTACCAAAACCAATATATCATGACTTGTCAATAGACAAGGACAAGGTCACTTTAAATGTATTTTATTAACAGAAATACATATATAAATGAAAAAAAAGATCCATGGATTGAATCCTTCTATTAAACTAAAAGAAGGGAATTTAGTTTTTCTCCAAGGCAACTTTTTAGATTTGTACAGTTTATTTCTAATCTGTATAGTACACAGTTGTAAGCTAGAATTTCATGAAGCAATAATTGTAATATGAAAATTTGAAACCATTGTTCTTGATGCTGATTTTGTTCTTGTAACATTCCTCAATTAATCCTTCCAGGATTAAAGGAAACTGTGCAATTTTTTTGAGCACAATCATAACAATTTTCTAGGAGAAACTAGTTGCTAAGGTCTGGGGAGTTATTTGATTTTTGTCTTCCTGGAAGTTCTCAACTTTGACAAGCTCAAAAAATATTCCACTGTCTCTTTTACAGCAGCACTTCAATGAACTTGAGAAAGGAATATATTTGGCAAATGCAGATGGATACTTTTGCTAGCACATGGAGTGATGACCATTGCATGCTGGTATTTTTGATGATGGCTTGGCATGTTAATGTTGTTTAGCCATGAAACTAAGGCAAGACATTGCAGTTCTACCCTATTCTATTGCTGATAGGATGGGAAGATGAAAACAGGAATGCAGAAGCTCAGGGATTTGGGGATTTATTCCCGTGTTGGATGGCTGGGTTGTGTTGCTACAAAGGGACTAGAACATCTCTAAGAAGAGTGAAATTACTATCTTTAACTCCAAGCTGAATCACTGTGCAAGTGCTCCAGGTAGCTTTAGAAGTCCATTACCAGGGCAAAGGAAATCACAGAAGACAGGTTTACTTTGAATGAAAGATTATTGATGGAAGACTTTAGACATATACTACAAACTTGCTTTCTAAGTGATTTACAGTAAAGCTTGTGCAGAATGCTGCTGTTGAGTGTGGCTGTCACAGAAAAGGATGGTGGTATTGGTTCTGGAGGGGGATGGCTGGACTGTTAAGTAACATTTAATCAACTGCTGATCTCCTTGGCTGATATGAACAAAAGTAATTTAGTCTGGAGTCAATGAATCTCATTTACACCTGGGTGAAGTATACTAATGCTTTTGAGAATCCTTTCTCTGAATTGTTCAAAAAACTGTAAACAAAAATAAAACCTTAATTGTATCACCTTAAGAAGTCCATTGAACTTTGCATTTCAATTATCCTTTCAGCAAAATGTGATAACTGTATCTACTTGACTCCCTGAACAAACAAATATGTGAGAATAAATTATTGTTCCAAAAAACAGCTTGCAGGCTGAAAAGGGATGAAAAAAAGGAACTGTTAATGTTAACATTTAGGAAAAGGAGAACAGAAGGAGGAAAAGGTCACAGGTATAATACATGTATGCTTTTCACTGTTTCCTCAAACAATATAGCAGTTACTTCTGAACAAAAGAGGCACATGAAAACAATACTGAGACTCTTCTGGCAGGAGTTGCAGTGCAGGCCAGTACTGCAGCCATATCTGCTCATGGGTCTTCAGGGTCATCTCTCATCATATGGAAAATGCACACGAGAGCAGGGGTTGATGTACAAGTGCAGGAAGAGAAGGCTATTCATTTGTTTGCTGTTGCTTAACATGGGCTCAGGCAGTATTCTTCCCAGGCCTTCTTGAACACACCCTGGAACCTGGGAACACTTTCATATGGAACAGTTATGAAATACTGTGGCTGATGTAGTTCTGATAAGAAGCTGTAGCAATATTTATAAACTGCTGAGCTCTATAGATAGCAATACACTTGGTAACAGGAAACGGAACATGGTTGCTTCACCTGTGCAATTAGTGAAGCAAGTCTCTGCGTGTTCACATACTCTTATACAACATGAACTGGACAGAAATACCCTGTTGGCACTTAGGCTCATCAAAATGCCATGGAGATAGTAAAGTATCAAAAGGCACTGGGCAAAACTACAGCTTAGAATGCGCTGCCTTCTTACAGTCAAATTCTCTAATACCTATACTGCAGTGTAAATAATTACAGCACTGAAAATGCCTGACTGGTGGGATGAATGGTATACATTATTCTCAAGCTGGGATTGCTTTTTGCATCCATACAGAAAGGTTTTCATTTTACAAAATGCCTGCTAAACTAAGGAGCTCCATGAATGCTTGGCCTCTGCCTACAATCAAAACCAAATAAAGCAAAACAAATGTAAAATAATTTAGAGAAATTAAAATCTTAGTCACAGCATCTTGTGTCAAAGTTTTGCTCATGCCCCTCAGCAAACAGATACTGTTTACTTTTTCCCAAGCACTGAGTTAAATTGCTCATAAATAGCTTTTTCCCAGCTCCCTCTCCCCTCTGTCAGATCCAAGGAATTTAATCTGATTGGAATCAAAATCCATGGTCTCACTGGCCATAAACTTCAGATCAATGTGGTCAGGTTTTGTTTAATCACTACCAAATTTCACATCATTTGAATTCATGTGATCTGACAGTGATTCAAATTTTCTTTTTTCCTAAGAGTTAAGATTTCAAAACATGTTGCATAAATATGATCCTCTAACTTTTAAGAAGTTTTGTCAGACACCTACTGTGTATATAGAAGGGCAAGGCAATGGAGAGATAGCACTAGAATATCACTGACCATCTGCAGGGGCGGGGGAGCTGGGGCTTAGCACACAGTGGAAGAGCCAGACCGGAAAAAATTTGGTACATTTCTAAAATCTTTAAAGGTATGACTCGAAAGACACAGAGACCATGTAATTGTAGGGCTTGTGGTTAATATTTGTAATGGGGAAAAGCTTCTGTGGGGTGACAGCACGTGTGATCTTGGTGATGGAAAACCACTGCCCTGACAACATGAATAGAAACAAAACCCTGCTCCTCTATGAACTGGCTGCAGATAAGTACAGCATTTTAGTCCTGTCTGTTGTGCAAAAAGGAGGTTTTTCTAGATCTCATAGACCTAAAAATACAGAATAAAAAATTGTAAAAGTCAAAGATAAGTGGATATAAGTTGGAAGAAAAGGTCAGAAAAACATGTTGAACCTTGGGACAGGAGGAAGGAGGTTTCTTTTCTGCCCTGTGTATTGCTGATGGCATGGCTGGCACTGTGTGCATTGTAATCACAGCCATTAGAGATACACAAGTGTTGCTGCAGATACTCTCAGTAAAGTTCTCAGCTAGTAATGACTTCTAGTGTTGCCCTTCATTACATATCAGCAGAAATATATTATTCTGTGGACCAAACATTCCTGCACATTGCTGTGCCAGCTGGCCATTAATTAATTTCAGTGAGAAATCCAACTTGCAAAACATGATGGGGGTGTCTCTCTTTGGTAAGCTGCACATGCAGTGCTTATTGCAAGCTAGACACACACATGGCCTTTGACAGTGAGCCACAAAACCACACAGCACGTAGGTATGTTTCCAAACACTCTCGTGACCTATTTTTCTGTACTACATTCTTAGAACATATTCTGGTGACTGTCAAAGTTTATGAAGGCCTGCACATCTCTAAATTGATCCCCTTTTTCTGTTGCTGACTCAGGCTGAAAATATTTCTTTTTTTCATTTGGTTGGTTTGGGGTTTTTTAATAATAACCTCAGCTTTTTGTTTTGCTTTACCACAATATAATTTCGTCCTCTTTTTTTGTTATCAGGTCCGTCTTCTCAGATATGTGAGATATTTTCTCCTTTATAGCAGATTTGAAGCAAAAGTAATAATAAAATAAATTTAAAAAAATAAAATAATAATAAATAAAAAAAAAATAAAGTAATAAAATGAAAACTGCTGTATCTGTCCAGGAAATTTTTTTTCCGTGCAGGCACTTCAGAAGAAACATCTCTGAGTCACAGACTTCCTTAAAAACCCTGCCCTGCCCCAGACAAAGGCTGGGATGGTGAAGAAGCTGGAACAAGCTGCATGTGCTGAGAAGGGTCTAAGCAGATGTGTAGCATGTAGAATCATGCCAGAAGGCTTTCTGGACTTCAACTAGTCCTCCAGGACTAAGTACCTGGAGAGTTTACAGCTACCATGATCATCTTTTTGTCTGGCCTACATCTATGGTAGACAATCTCAAACCTGTATTTTAAATATGACTTACCATGTACTTAATTTTACTGTCATTTGTATCACTAAGGCTGGAGTGCCTTAATAGCTCTTTTTAGAAGTCAAGGGTCTGAAAAGGCATCTCAAACAGGTAGTAAGAGAGATTAAGCTGGACTGAAGTGAAGAAATTACTAATAACACAAAGTGTAGGCAGTGTAGGCTTCTGACTATTGAACACAAAGACAGCACAAAGCAACTGGAAATTTTGGCATCAAGGTACAGTGAGTAGTGAGAGCACAAGAATCTATGTGCTGTGTCAGTAAATGCAGAGGTAAGGTTCTAAAAGGGAGCATTGGAACAAGGGAAGTGCTCGGACAGCAGGGTCACTGAGAAGATGTAGGTCTTGAGGTTCTCCAGCCTCTGAAGATCAAGACAACTCTTGAACACCTGGCTCTTCATTCCTGCATCACTGTTCCAGGCATTTACATCAAACACAGCAAATAAATTATGCAAAGTCTCTTACAGACTATTGAAGTACTCAGTCTCATATTTTAGAGTGGGCATCACCTTCCCTCTTACTTCAAGCTCACTCCAGCCCATTTCTCCAGGAACAGATCTCCTTCGGCTGTATAATGGGAGTGATCTTCTGAAGGGAGAGAAAGAGGGGCAGATTCTGAGCAGAGCTGTCCACTACAGATGTGGGGCAGCAGAGCCAGGGTGCAGGGTGGAGGAAGGCCCTTTAAAGTCAGATAGGAGATCTCCTCTTATACTCAGGTGTGAAAGGATGAGGTTCATAAAAAAGAGAATTATAGATTCACAAATTCAATTAGGAGAAGTGCATAGCACACAAAAATGAGGAAAGTATTCAGGGACCATTTACTTTGCTTGGGGACATCCGGGCATTAAGTGTATTGCAGCCAAAAGTTGAATCTGCAGACAGTAATCTATAAATGGCACAACAAAAAATGTGTGACATTTGCAAGATCAATGTCACCTCTCATATTATCTCTTTGCTTTGGAGATGTTCTTATGGAGCCCTTTGCCACCAAATATGAGCCCAGTTCTTGGGTGGAAAGGGTTTTTAACATGTTGTTTCCTTTGTGGTTCTGAAGAGGATTTCTCTGAATCTCTGTACAATAGACAGGTCTGGTGCTTTACAACACTGGGAAAGCTGGCTGTTATAACAGATTCCCAGTCAGAAAAAAATGGGTGGATTAGAAAAATAAGAGAAGCCCAGCAAGCTTTGTGACTAAACAGGGAAAGTGTATGAGATATGAATATCAGAAAATGTAATATTTAGACAGTAAACAAAGAAACAATATACTGAATAAAATTATTCTTCATCCTAGTGTCTTGAAAAACAAGCCTCAATTCTTTGGAGCCAGCAGATAGGAACCACTCTAATGTTACCAACTTTCTTAGAAAGTACAACGAAGAGATTCTCTTTCAGTGGAAACATTTCGCAAAACACTTCAGTAACCTTCAGAATCAGAAAGCAGCTTAAGATTGTTGTAACAAATACTTAGTATTCCCCATGTCCTGAAGCCATTTTTTTGCTGTTTACAAAGCTCTGTAAAGTTGCTGAGGATCATTTCACTGTTCTACCACTGCATCCACTGAAACTGCCTTTACTTTTAAGTTAGTAACAAACAGAAGAACTCAGTAATGTGCCCAATGAAAGGGGACACAGAGGTTACTTTCCTAAGGAGGGCATGATTTAAAATTAAGCCCTAATTTATGGCATTTTAGAAAGGGATTTTGTACCTTAAATAGAAAAATAATTTTGTAATATTTGAATTGTTTTTATTTCTGGGTATATGGCAACTACTTGCAATCGTATTTGCCAAAATTATCACAGCAAAATTAATTCAGCTAATGTGCTTAAATATGTGCTTTATGCTGTAGTATTCTATATTTGTTACATTGCTCTAGAGGGACTATGAATTGGATTTCTATACATGAAATTAACAACTCTATACTCCATGGTATTACAATTAAATGTTTTAGCTGTAACCTTGATTTCCCTTATTTATTGCCCCATCTTTGTTTATTGCCTTTGTAGTATCATGGCTAAAATCTGACAAGAAGCTGCCTGAGGAACAGTCTGGTCTCTTTGTAGTACCACAGAGTATGCAACTTAGTATACTTAGAATAGAAGTGAGATGAAATTATACCAAAAGATCCAGAAGATTTTGCATGTAAGTAGCTATGATTTTATCCTAGTAAACATTTAAAAATTGCATTAATTGGAAATTGTAGCCTTGGGAATGATTTTCCTAGCCCTCAGAAATGTGGGTAAAAATTACAAACAGTATATATAAGGATGTTGGTATTCACTGTGTTAAAGGAAATAATCTGTTAGCAAAAATTCAATTTCGTAAGTATAGGTAAAGTAGGAAAAGATAAATATAAATTAATTCTGCATGATTAGATGTGATACACCATATATTTCAGATACCTCAGTGTGATTCAGGAGAGCAAAAACTGTTTTTGTTCTGTTTCAGTTTTTGCAAAAGGGTGTGCACTGAGGTTTCTTTACAACTTCAGAACATTTCTGGGATAAATAATCAAAATTTCAATAATTTCTTGGACATGCATCATGGACTTACATTAATATCTAGAAGGGGTCTTTTTAATGTTGGGCCAGGCTTTAGGCTAGTATAGGTGAATATAGTTCCATTGCGGTCAGAGTTAAAAACTAGGATACCAAAAAAAGCATCCTGGGGTGCATTATGAGGAGCAGTGCCAGCAGGCTGAGGGAGGTGACCCTGCCTCTCTACTCAGCCCTGGTGAGGCCTCTCCTGGAATGCTGTGTCCAGTTCTGGGCTTCTCAGTAAAAGAGAGACATGGAGCTCTTGGAACGGGTCCAGCAGAGCACTATGAAGGTGATTAAGGGACTGGAACATCTCTCTTATGAGGAAAGGCTGGGAGAATTGGGTGTGTTCAGACTCAAGAAGAGATGACTGACAGGGGACCTCATCAAGTATTTGAAGGGAGGGTGTCAAGAAGCTGGATCCAGGTCATTCTTGGTGGTGCCAAGTAACAGGACAAGGGGCAGTGGGAATAACCAAGGAATATGAGGAAGGACTTCTTTACTGTGTGGGTGACCTTGCACTGCAACATGTTGCCCACAGTGACTGTGGAGTCTCCCCCACTGGACATTTCCAAGAACCATCCGTAAACAATCATATGCCATGTGCTTTGTGTGACGCTGCTTGAGCAGGGAGCCTGGAACAAATGACCCACTGTGGTGCCTTCCAACCTGACACATTCTGTGATTGTGTGACCTGTCAGTGCATTGCATCAGTACGGAGTCAGCTTTGGGGCACCAATTATGACAGTTGCTGACACGTTGCTTACTCTTTTGCTTTAGTAATACTTTGTCATGGGGTACATACTTAATGCATAATAGCATGTATGAACATATATTACCACCTATCCACCCCATAAACCAAGTGCTGATATCTGTCCTTTAAATAAGGTGGTATTTACTAATGTGGTAAAACACAGTGAAGTAATTTATTTCCCAGAATAAGATAAATGCTGTGGAAGTATTCACAATCATAATTTAACATTCCTTAATTAATTGGCTTTGTCTGTCACATAATTTTCACATTTTCTTTATATTTAACTATCTCCATATGAGGTTGAATACCTGTAGGCAAAGGTACAGAAGAATATTTGGGAGTACTTTTACTGGAGCCTTAACGCTAACACAGCTACAACCTTTAAGTACCTAAGTGTAGACTTGTACCACTATGCCAAACTCTGCCTGTAGGACTCAAGTGGCCTGTGCTCTCACCCCTTTATATTTCCTAAAGTTTCTCAAAGAGGTTGCATTCAGACCCCGTGTGATATGCCGGCTCCCCATGAAAGGCCTGACACCTGCTCCTCATTCCCTAGGGATAGACAGAAGCACTGTGGTCAATACATCCCAATTTCTTTGGCCACACAGCCCTCAAACCAAAGAGTAATTTGCCGTGTAAATGCCTGAATCAGCCAGAGGAGTTTTTCTTTTAGCCTTTGGAAAAGCTGATTGCTTCATGCCAAACATAGCTGTATTGCTCAATGAGAGTTTGTTTATCAGCCCCACTCTCACAAGCAGGTTACTGTGAAAGGACTCAGTGGTGAATAAGTTCCTACTGGAAATAGTCTGGAGTTTCTTTCAAAGCCACACCTGTTCATGTGATACCAGCCTCTTAGGTGAGCTGCCTGCTCTCCCATGACATTGAGAAACAGAATGTCACAGCTCAATGAAAAGCAAGGTAAAGCCATACTGAGCACACACACATATATGCAAGCAAGGAAATGGCTTTTGACTGCAGAGAAACATTGCCTATTTAACCATATCTAATGTTTGTACTCTCTCACACACACAAAAGTTTGATGCCCCAGTAGTACTTCTATTTGCTTGAGTGGGAAAAAGAATGAAAGGGTAAAGGACAGGTTACTAGGAGCAGATGCATAAAGTATTTCTGATTCAACTGTGATGAAATCAGCTGAAGACAAAATGCCTACTGCTTTGCACAAGTGCCCAGGATCTTATGGTTGTGATACACAGAAACAGAATAAAGCCTTTCCATATTCAAACTTACAAAAATTAAATGCCTGAAAAGAACCTCTAACTGCAATAAAAACCAGAACAAGTCAGAAAGAAATGAATGAGAAGATATAATCTTTTAATAATCTTTTGGAGTCCTTGGAGGATGCAGTAATTTGTAGACTCTTGCTTCCTACTTATCAAAATCAACTGTCACACCTTACACTGACACCATGGGCTTGGAATACATGATGCAATGCAACAATGGCTCATGATGACAAGCGTGCAGAATTAACCTCTTCCCTGTATTACAGCTGACCCACCCAGTTATGACTCATCGGTAAAGGACTGAACTTTTTGTCCTTAGGCAAAAGGGCACAGCAGCTGTATCTCAGACACAGTGCCAATGATTTCATGACATCTTCAAGTGCGCTCAAGATAAGACTGATTCAAGAGCAGTTTTTCTGTACCACAGGGATTTTTGGCACAGACAGACAAGTAGAAGGCTTGCAGACAAGCACGACAGATCAAAAACCCCATGGCTTTCACTTTCGCACTCTGGGGTGAGGTCTCAAACTTAAATGAAATTGGGGCAAATTACTCAATCATTTGTTTGTTCACTTTTGTCAGTATCTGAAACAGATCATGCTCCTGAACAACGTTGTCCTGGTCTAGGGCAAAAGTGGGAGGAAATTTGGGGTGAAATTTTGATGGATCCTGCAGCTGTTCTCACTGTTTCATCTTTGATGTCCAGATTGATATCACTAACCTTAACAACAACAACAACAACCAGCTGCTTATGCTCCTGGCTAGGCTCTGCTCTTACGAATGTAAGCAAGGCTGATGACAGACACTGGTGGTTGCTAAAAGCAGTTGATTCCAGAAGTAGGTGAGTCAATATTCCATTTCAGGGGCATCCTTTTGGAGAGCATTCTACCATTTATCCAGACCAAATCACATTAATTCCGACCTGTACATCTTTATATAACAGTCACTCTCTGGGTGAACATGAAAACCAAACTGAAGAGAACTCCTGAGTAAAACAGAAGTCACTACCTCAAAAGACCACGATGCTAAGAGGTCTAGTAACCCCCTATCTCTTCTGAGCAGTCCCCAGCATGAAACCAGTTGACACAACACCTAACAACTTAGTATTTAAAACAGCTAAAACAGGTTCTGCTTAGAGAAAGGAAAATGTGCATAGAATTTGTTAATCCACTATTTAAAAATAGAGTTCTCTTTTTAGAGCTGACTCCATTTTAAAAAATCAAAGTTCAGCCTTCTCTCTCACCTGCTGTGCACCTGATTATAAGAATATTCCTTTGCAAAGAAATTTAGAAGTACATTAAATTGTAGTGCTTTTGTAATGGGCTTAAACAGTAACTGAAACTTGATAATTTTCTCAGCAGTTTTCCTCACATTTTTAAGGAACAACTCCTGTCAAGGACAATGTAACAACACAACTAAGGATGATCTTTCCTTTGCAAAGAACAGGAAAATGCTATGGAAATACTGAATGTGTTCAGAAACAGAAACTCAGATAGCATCATTTATATTGGTTATCTAGAGAGAAACTGAAAACTCAGGTTTCAAACTGTGCCTGTCTAAACTCAATGTATATTAGTCTTCTGAGCCACTTAACAGCTGCTTCACTGTGAAGGTGGTAATTAAATACCCACAGCAGAAATACAAATGACCTACAACAGAGGAAACTTGGCAGATCAGACATCTCAGGTCACCCTGATTGCTTCTAACTGCATGCACATCCCTGTGCAAAGCCAGAGTCTGTAACTGCTGTGGAAAACGGGCATAGGTCAGAATAGATGATCCCTGTGGGCTGGGTAAGGAACATTGGAGGTGCCAATTGCAAACACTTTTCATGAAGGACCCCGCTGTTTCATCTAGTCTCAGCTCACCACGCCCTGTGCACCCCCCAGACATGCAGGAGTAGCCACTGAAGTCGTGACCCACCAGCCCAGTTCAGCACACAACTGTGAAAATGGGTCTGCTACTGCAAGTCCTGAGCAAAACAGTTATTTTGTTCTGGAGAAAACCATTTCTCTCTTTGAAACAGCAGGTCTGGACTATGCTATAAACACATAATTTGGAACAGCAGAGCTTCTCAGGTACAGCAGCCTGTGACTTGCAACTCCTTTAAAGAAATGAAAGTACAGCTTTTGCAGGATGTATACCTGTATTAGATGTGGTAAATAAGAGGTATTCCCAAAAAAGAGTTGGGAAAACTTGCTCAATGTGGTAGTGAAATATATTTGCACAGCAGCTTTTATCATGTTCCTGTGACCTCTATTTTTGAGCTTAGTTTCACAAAATAAAGGAACTGGGATATCAGAAAGCTGTGTGGTAAGATGGAGGAGCAGCAATAACAGCTATATGAGCAACTCTGGAATTATTCATATCTGACTGAAATATTGTGCTAACAACTATTTAGAAACATCTGCTTCTAAAACACTTCAGTAATAGCATTTAAAATAGTTTTTTAAAACAGTATTCTTAAAATGCCAGACACATTTTCTTCTTGACAATTTTAGCCGTGTATTTTTGTCTTTAGGTTACACTGTCCTCAGGTTCTTTCAGCATTACCCAGGTGGAATTTCAAGAAGTCAAGACGTCCCTTTCAAACACTGCTCTGAATCTGTGACTCTTTGTGATGACAACCAAGTACATGACCGGAACAGATGTCTCAGTGCATTCTGGCTACTTACACATAACCTTTCTGTCTATCTTCAGTCTGTACCTCCACTCATCTTGTGGGAAACTGCATGCAAATACTCACAGATATCAGAAAGCAGATCCATAAGGGAGTGCAGAGTGATTCCTGGATGCTTGACAATTCTGTAGTGGTTGGGAAAGATTCAAATGCAAATCATATCTTCACAGCCATTTGGGAAAGAGGCATTCCTTAGGGATGCCTCTGACGAAGCTAATGGTGTATGCTGTAATTCCAGCCCGTGAGACATGAGTAGGAAACCCTGTGAGATATTTTGGACTGTATTCAATCACAAGTTGTCTGTCATCAGTGTGTTAACATGGACTTCAGAAATTGGCAGGCACTCAGCTCCAAGGCAGGGCTGAGCCTGATTTCTGAGACAAATATCTTTCTAAAGCACTTATTCCCTCCACCCTCAAAGCTTTGATAAGCAATGACCAAAACATCTTTACAATTTTGCTCACCTATCTGGCCAAGGCAGTTTTGCTTCCAGGCAGTCATGGCTGTTGTAGAGAGAAAGGACTATGAGTTTTCCAGCTGCTCCTGGATCTGCTTTGACTGACCTCAGGAATCACCTCCTACCCTAGCCACCATTTTTGTACTGTGGTGCCAGTGTCGGGGTTTCTTAAGGACTAATCTCAGTGTCAGTATCCACAGATCCATTTAAATTTATTCTTTGTGTCTATATGTATTCTTGGAACACCAAATACTTGTTCTCGGAAGCAACAAACATTACCTTTAGATCTAGTGTCCCATTCAGTCATTAAACATTGCTATTTAGCTCACTTCTGTGGCAAGATTCTGTTCCCTGGATTTCACCCTTCTTGGCTTTTACTCATGGCTTACAATAATACTCATGTTTTTGATGCCCAAGGGGGCTCTCTGGCTGCAATTTCTGTTGTGCTGCTCCCTGACCAAATTATTTTCTCCAGTTCAAGTCCTTGATGTATGTCTTTGCTTCCTAAGCCCCCAAACAAGCTGCCCTTCACTGAATCCACAAAAACTTGGGAATGTGCTCTTGGCTATCCTTGCTTGGGTTGACAAGAATCCAACAGTTTTGCAGTAGAAAGGGTTGAGAGATGAAAAGAACCCTGTCTGCTTGGGTCTAGCAGGTGGAAAAAGGACCTTAATTACATGTTTCTAATAGTAGTAGTATACCTTCAACTTGCACTCAGCATTTTTAATTTCCAAGAAGGTCTGCACTGATGCAAACTCAGAAACTCTCCTGTAGCATGAATGCTTACTCTTCTGAAAATCATGAAGTATGTAGGTAGCTAATCAATTTGCAATTTTGGTTGATTTTTCCCATCTCTTTATAAAACTGAGATATCCATAGAAGATATTGGCCATTATGAGGTGATGTCAATGGCCAGTTGAGTTCCATGAATAAAACAATAAATTATAGTCTGAAGAAAAAGTCCATGCATAGTGTGTATCCAACTGGACAATCAACAGTAAGTATTTTTGTTTAAGATACTTGTGAAAAAATATTACTTTATTCTCAAAACTTTTAATGAAAAATGTAAATTTAAAACATTACCTAAACAGATAAAAATGTAAATGTAAATTACCTTCTTCTTCTCTCTCTATGCTTGTACTCACTATTACTCTAACATGTTTCTTGGTTAAAAACTACAATTATATTTTGATATATATTCTGCTCAGCATGTGAAATTCCATACTGTTGTCAGATGAAGAATTATTTGCTCAGCTGGTGGGAAAATACAATGCTTATGCCGCAAAATGAGTAGCCAATGGAACCACACAACGCTTATTCTGCAGGATCATGTTAAATGCCAACCAAGAAAAGGTGCAAAATAATGAAGTTACGTCCATGTTTGGGAAGTAACACCAGTTTATACAGCAGTCACCTATAACTTTGGGGTTTACGACCACCAGAGGAAACTCCGGGACATAAGAACACTTAGTGCCATGATCTGGTTGACAAAGTGATGTTAGGTCAGAGGTTGGACTCAATGATCTCAAAGATCTTTTCCAACCAAGATGATTCTGTGATTCTGTGAAATATATAGAGATATAAATAGATTTACTGTTTCCTTTTGTGCTTCAGATATGAAAAATATCATAACTATGCAGCTATCATAACCAATAACTATAATAACTATCATAACCAATGCAGCACTTTTTCAATCAGATGCTCTCACTCCTGATCACCACCCTCTTTTTCTCATACCATCACACAGGGAGAGATTCCTGGCCATCCTCCTTGGACTGTGGCTCCACAATAATCAAAATACTGTGGCCATATGGTTTTGTTTTCCAGGAGGTAGGAAAGCATTATATGCCCCAAAAGGAGCATCTAATTTGTTTATAGGACATTTTTTTAAAAATAGAAATACACTGGTAGGAGATATGACAATTTTGTGACAGTCTGTATGTTGAAAAAGAATGTCTTTTAATTTTAGAGGTATAATCCTTGTTCTGAAAATTTCAAAATAAAAATGGAGACAAGAGGAGATAAAGGAATAAAAAGGGAGCAGATAAAAATTGAAAAAATTACCTGTTAACACTTACTTATAACAAAGCCCCCTTATTCTTGCTCACTGATATTGTAAATTAAAAGGAAAAACTCTGGATATGTACAGAGCATACATTTGGAATTGGGCCTTGGAGAACAAACCCTTACAAAATGTGGCTGCTGAATTGAAGAATAAGAACTTTGAAGGAGAGTCAGGAAAGAGCAGTAAAGAAATGGAAGATATTCAGAGCATATAAAGGAAAAAGGTTTAAAAGGGCTGCATGAATAAGCAAGGTCTCCTCATCAAAATCACATACAAAATGTAATCTTACAAGAGGTGGGACCAGCAGCCCAGAAGGAACACAGACACACTTTTTGAGCACAGAGGGAAAGCCACAGTCCATCTAGAGTTGAATCTGATTAAGAATGTGAAGGATGGTGAAGTACCCTGTAGCCAAGGAAAGATCACAGAAAATGCAGGACCACTGCTTAAGCAGGGAGGATACAAAGGTATCCTGGTGACATGGAGACAACTGAATTACTCAGTGCCCACCCTCAGTGGGGGAATATCAGGTTAGGGAACATTGAATGGTACTGGACACATAGGAGACCATTCCACCTGATAGATGCACAGGAGTGCTGAAGCAGAGGGCCTCTCCTGTTTGTCTTTGATACATCGGCAGAATATGGGAGGTTCCTGAGGACTAGGAGAAAGCAAATGTCCCTCCTGTTTTCCAGCAGCAGCCATAAAACTACAGGCTGATTGGCCTCACCTCAGTACCTGGGAAGGTGATGGATCAACTATCCTGGGAAACATTTCTAAACAAAGAACAATTAAATGATTTGGAGTAATTGGCATGGACTTATGCAGTGGGAATCAACCTTCCATGTAGCCTTCTGTGACCAGATGACTGATTTGGTGAATAAGGGATGGTAACTGGAAGTTGTGAATCTGAACTTCAGGAAGGCTTTCACCACTGTATTTGTACCACTGTGTATTTTACCACAATATCTTCCTAGACAAAATGACTAGGAATAAACCAGATAAGGGTGTGGTGAAGTAAACTGAAAGCCGGCAAGAACCCCAGCTGGAGGCCAGTCACTACTGGAATGCATCAAGCGTCAATAGTGAGGCCAGTGCTGCTTGAACCCTCAGAAAGTTTGCAAATGATACAAAACTGGGTACCAACTCATGTGGCCAATAACATACATGGGTGGATTGAAATTCAGAGGGATTTTGACAGTCTGGACAGATGGGCTGACAAGAACTAGATGGAATTCATGTAGAATTCAAGGAAGAACATTTAAAGTCCTGCATCTGGGGAGGAACAAGCCAAGGTAGCAGTACACACTGAGGGCAAACTGTCTGGAAGGCAGCTTTGCAGAGAAAGACCTGGGGGTGCTGGTGGACACAAAGTTGACCATAAGCAGCAATGCACCCTTTAGCCAAAGAAGGCCAACGTCATCCTAGCTTTCACTGCTATGTGCATTGCCACTGCATGTAGTAGCATGGAAATAAACCAGCTGAGGGTCACAAAGATGACAGACACTGAAGCATCTGACATTGAGGAGTGACAAAAGAATTGGGATTGTTCAGCTTGCAGAAGGCCTGGGGGAATGTTACCAATGTGCACAAATATCTGGTTATGTGGAGTAATGAAGATGGAGACTCACTCCAAACTCAGCAAATTACTCCCAATGACCCTGCTCAAGCAGTAAGTTGAAATAAATTATCTCCAGAGGTCTATTCCAAACCAAACTATTCTGTAACTCTGCAAAAATATTACCTTGGTTATCTAAATGTAACTATTCTCCAAGTATTCCACAATTTAATGATGAGTGCATAAGCATAGTTTTTTCCAACATCAGTACTTGGGAGGTTTATAGGTTAATCAGCCTGGATCAATTTGTCAAGAAAAATACATGTACCTGAAACATTGTTTGAGTTTTTTTTTAAAAACTGCTTTCATGTTCCGTACAAAATTATTTCTGAAGATCAAAAGTACTGAGGCTTTATTCCTTTCAGATTTGTACTCTGAGGTGTCAGTGCAACCTGTGGCTTTAAGTTTTTCAACTCTTGGGCATTAGAGCTTTGGTCTCTAATTTTTCTGGTGTTCAATTTTTTGAGAGACAGTACCAGACAAGACAAAGACTGTGTTATGGCTAGCCTAGAACTACATTTGTTAAACCTCACAAGCCACTTCACATATGCTAATCAGATAGCTTGTTACTGCCAAATAAAGAGGATACTGGCAGAACTGTCTCTTTTTGGTCTCTCTCTCTTGCCCCTACTAGAAAGGCTTTTATATCTACAAGTGCTCTAGGACTTTATTTAAAGTTCTGAACTCACTTAGGCATGGAGACTAAAAAGCAGGGTGCAATTGCATAGACTTCTGTATCAAATCCAACTAATAACTGCATACTTTTTTTATGATCTAAAGATTTAAACAAGAGGAAGATGCAAGGCAGAGTATTTATATAGTAACAAACATGCAGAGCTGTAATACACACCTTTCTTTGATTTAATTAAAAGAAAAGGAGCAAAAGTGGATTTTTAATAAAAGAAGACAGACATCTCAGAGTTTAAATTATTAAAACCAAGTTTCAAAGACACAATCCTTACAAATGCATATTCCCTTTATAATAAGGTATTTTACAAAGCGGTTTCAGAGCGCAGATTCATTAATGGATCTAATCATTAAGCAAAAAGAAAATTTTCACTGTCTGTCCCAATATTTTTATATTTTCATAAGGAAAATGATACATCAGCAAGAGAAAGCAAATTTATCCTTGCCTTCTATTTGCCCAGAACCTCAGTGATACCAGTCTAAACAGAAACAGTAATAGTAAAGTGAACTGGAGAATATACACTTGGAAACACTATACACAGATTCTGAAATAGCATATCAGTGGATTTTAAGTACCATTTATTGTATTAATTTTACTGTAATCCGGGTGACAAACTGTCTTGCCTTCTGAGGATGGAGACTTAGGTCAATTTTGTCTCTCCAAAGCTTATGTAAGCAATGGTTTTCAACAGAAGTTGATGGTTGAGAAGAAAACTAGGAGGTCTGTATAGGTTAAAACCTTTGATAGGTATACCAATAAGAGAAACTTTAGTGGTTTTGGTTTCCACAGCCTTCTCAGCATTAATACCAGTATCACTATAGGTTAATTCACTATTGTTCCTTTGTTAACTAATTATATGTATCCCTTTTTATCAGTTCAAAATTATGTAAGTGTTTCTATTGCATCATTTTTGTTGTTGGAACAAGTCTCATATCTAGGCCACCTAGGACCTTTATGACAGAGATTTCTATTAAAATAATATTTTTCAGTCTGCACCAAACTACACTCAAACACTGTTAAAATCAATCAGTATTTTGGCAAAATGATGAATGAACCAAGAACAGCAGCTTTATAGCACATGGGAGGGCTAATTTTGTTTTTAATTTAAACATAGTACACATTCACATTAAGTCCCAAGCACTTGGTTAAAACACCAGGGTGTATCATGCCCCAAGGCATGATGAGGCACCTTTGAAAAGGCAGATTTGCCCTACTTGAAGAACACTGCTCTCTGTGAATTGTTGCACTCCACACTTACAGAGAGGAGACCAAGTGTATGTCCCCTACTACTGAACTGTCACAACTCCAGGTGGCCCCATGTTTCAGGCAACATTTACTCTTTACTCCCCCACTAATCTTAATATACCTGCTGAAAGAAGACACGTGGCAGCAAATTTGACTAGAGAAGTTGCTCAAGTTGAAGGCTTTACCATACCTGATTTTCCTCCATTACAATCCTGAAAGTATGTTGAAGATTCTGCTTTTAAACCTTAAATTGACTTGAATATCGAGTGCTGCATCTTTTTTACCTTAAACCCCTCATGAGAGAGTTCTTTCTCCCCATACAACCAGAGGGCAGAATGACATCCCAGAGAGGATGGCAGAAAGGTGGATCCTTTTCTAGACAAAGTTATTTGTACTTGCTTGGTGTTTCCCCATGGAACATTCCTTGAGGGCTGCTCATTCATCACTATGGCTGGCTGAAGTCTAGAAGTCAGTACCTTTATTCATTTTATTTATGAAGAGGCCTCAGTAAAGTTTGTTTGCATGGAGTCACTGACCCTACCTGTTGCACAGTAAGCAGCCTCTCAGTCTAATCTCCCAAGCAAACATCTTCTAGGACAAAAAATAAGCTTTACTGCCTCAGTTTAATAAACTGCGATTATTTTTTTTACTGATTACTGGAGATAGGCCCTCAATCTTCCTCAATTCCCTGTAGTGTAATATTTTAAGCCAAGATATTCTTTTGCATAGGCTGATTCTGCCTTAGAAGAGAGATGCAAGCCAACCAGGTAAGGGTTATATGAGCTATATCCCAACAATTCGTACGTATCAGCTCTGAATTCTCTGACTCAACTAGTCCTGTGACTGTGCCAACATTGAGCATGGCAATTCAAATCATGGCTTAAAAATGCCTATAAAGCTCATTGAGGCAATCTTAAATCAATATAAATGTGATCATTAGACTCTAAATGCAGGAACAAATAGAAAAAAACCTGCCACTTTCAGTTACAAATGACATACAAACACAATAGGGGAATTTGAAAATTAAGGTAATTTGTTTTACTTGAAAAGTTATTTTTAAGGAAGTTATAATAAGAAATCACTGAAGCCAGTGAAAAGGCATGTTGCTGGCCCCATGATTTATTTATGTGGAAACTAACATTAACCAGGAACTAGCAAACTATACAGGCAGTGTTCGCACTATAATGGAGTGATACCTCACCTGCTCTTACCAGTTATTAGTAGCTTTTTACTTCTAGTTTTAAATTATACTTTTAATTTGGTCAATTCCACACCAGGTAAGATCCCTTTTCTGACCGTAAGTTGCCTGTAAATTGCTATATCTTAACTTCTCACATACAACTACAGCTAATTTGAAACCCAATTCTTTCTACAGTTATTGTGCTGACTAGAATACTCTTCAAAACCACAGCTGAGTTCTTAGCAGAATTTATGAACACTCCTCTCCATTAATAAGAGAGAGCTGTGGAGGGAAAAACCCCCAAACTATTAGAGAACATGCATACACTGCAATGTTCAGCTTGTGTTATTGGTTAAGATTCCTGAGAAAAAGTATACCTTCTCATGTACAGGTAAACACAGTCTCTAATGTAAGGCTATGCTTATTCTGGCAAGCTCAGTACGCAGGCACAGCCAGTCAAGTAATTTTATCCTCCCACAGTATACCCCAGATTAATGGAGTTAAATTTAAAACAGTCAGTGCAATGCATATTTGCCTATTACACAATAAGAAAGAAAGAAAAAAAAAAAGGATAAATTGATATTTCTGACCCCAGACCAATAATGCTGAACTGTTAAAGAGGGCAGAAGTGTTGGGAGGTTTCTGCATATGAACCCACGCAAAAATGGAGCCACATCACAGTAATAGGAATGGCCATAAACACTGTAATGAAATAAATACAAGAATAGCTGGCTCAGAGGATTAGTAATGAGCAACTGACTCTTTCATTAACTGGGCACTAACTCAAACGTAGCCAAGGCTGGTAGTCACCAGGTTGTTTTAGCACTGCTTGGACTCCGCAGATGTCAGTATGACTGCTGGAATTGCCCCAGTCCTTGGAGCAGCTGCTCTGACTCACAAGAGTTCAGCACTGCCAGCAACTCACAGGTGCACACCTATGCTAGAAATAGCCATCCAGTCCTGCAGCATTCAACATCGCCAAGAAAGTGTTCGGACTCAAAAGCAACAAAGAAAAATAACAAAGGCCATGCAGCCCTATATCAGCCCCTCTGTACTGTATCTCAGAATCAGAGAGCAGTCGCGTTGGAAGACACCTCTGGAGATCATTGTTGCCCCACGCCTCAGGGGTCACCAATTGCTCCCGTTGGAGTTCCGTTGGGGGTGAATCAAGACTCTTGACTCCAGTATCAGAAGGCTTATATTATTTATTAGAATGACTCCATTGTTTAGAAGGATTTGGGCTATTTCTGCCCAGGTACAGAGCTAGCATCTTCCTTCTTCAAGCTCTATACCCAAAAATGCAAGAATACCAGAAAATGTTTACAAAGTCAGAGAGACAGCAATTCTTTATATCATAGATTGAGAAAAGAAAACCACATCTTCCATATTGGGAGACAGGGCAAAGGAATGCATTCTGTCCTTGAAACACGCACACAAAGATTTGAAATCTGCAGAGAAAAAGAGCTTTCCCATGAAAGGAAAAAACCCAGCAAGTTTGCATCCAAGAAACTTATAAAATGTCCATTGCCAGATCATCCCGTCCAACCCCTCTGCTAAGGCAGGGTCACCTAGAGCAGGTGAGCCAGGAACAAGTGCAGGTGGGTTTGGAATGACTCGGGACAAGGAGGCTCCATTACTTCCTTGCGTAGTCTGTTCCACTGCTCTACCTATGTAAAGAAGTTCTTTCTCACGTTGAATTTCTTGGTGAAACTTCTGATTTAGTTTATGACCACTGTTCCCTGTCCTGTCGCTTGGCCTCGCCGAAAAGACTCTAGCACCTTGGTCTCGGCACCTGTTTTTGATATATTTATATGCATTAATGAGATCCCGTCTCAGTCTTCTCTTTTCCAGACTGAACGGGTCCAGGTCCCACAGTCCCTCCTCACAGATGCTCGGCAACACCGGCAATACCCGGCCACCCCCATTCCCTGCCTCAGCGGATAAGGGTCCGCGCTCTNCGGAACCGCCCCAGACCCCGCCCGCAGCAACCGCCGCTCCGCCGCCCTCGGGCCGCCCGCGCCCCGCTTCGCTCCGCTCCGCCGCCGGCTCCTGCCTGGGCCGCCGCGCCCCCCGGGGATGGCGGTGCTGGCCCTGGCCTCGGAGGGACTCGCCATCTTCGGGCTCATCCTCTTCGTCGTGCTCTGGCTCATGCACTTCATGTCCATCATCTACACGTAAGCGCTGGGGTGCGGGGGGATGGCGCCGGCGTTGTTCCGTCACCCACCCGCCATCGCGCCCGGAGCGCCCGGGCAGCGGGCCCCGTCCGCCGCGCCGCCTCCGCCCCGGGCCGGCGGCTCCCCCGCCCCCGGGCGTCAGCCCGGGGACCCGCCTGCTTCCCTGCGGTGTTGCTCCCGCAGACCCCGCCGAGAGCCCCGGGGGCCGGGCTGGCCGAGCTCGGGGCACGGCTGTGTGCCTGCCGTCGGTCTTCGGGTAAAAACCGTCCTCTGGGCTCCTGCCTCCTGCTCTGTGCGGTGATCTTTGCTCCGTTGCCCTTAGTGCTGCTGGGGAGGGCTTGGTGTTTGTTGTGTGCTGGTGTACGCTTGTAAAGTGTGGCTTTCCCGGTGGTAGTGGAAGAACAGGGTGCACAGGACTTATAAAATACATGATGTTTGACTGCAAACGCTGTACGGCAGAATAACTGAAAGAGCGCAGTACTCTGTGCCAGCCATAAGCACACTTCTTTTTTGTATTAAGAAATAACGATAGTACTAGTATAACAAGTATTTGTAGTGAGTCAGATCCTTCTTGGATAAGTCCAAGTAAAAATGCCTTTAGAGTTTGCGAGCACTGTTTGTATTTTAGTGATTGACAAAGCAGATAGAACCTGGCAGAGGAATTTTCTATGGGTATGTGGGGAAAGGATTAAGAATGCATGTCTTTGTAGATAGTCGTTTAGCTCTCTTAAGTAAAAGGCCACTCTTGCATCACTACTAGGATTAGAAAATACCTGAATTTCTGTTTGCTTTCCGTGTGCTTATCTGTTCTCCTTTCTTGCTGCTCTACTGTATCTGAGAGGTACCTGTGATAAACCTCAGCCCTCACAGAAAGCAAAGCTTGCAAAATGGGTCTGGTTGGAAAGGACAACAGTGGATCATCTGGTCCAGCCATCCCTTTTAATCCTAAAGCACATGGCACAGGACTGTGTCCAGACAGTTCTTGAATATCTCCAGTGAGGGGAGACTCTACAACCTCTCTGGGCAGCCTGTTCCAGTGCTCAGTCACCTGCACAGTAAAGAAGTCCTTCCTCACATTCAGGTGGAACTTCCTGTGCATCAGTTTCTGCCTTTTGTCCTATTGCTTGGCATCACTGGGAAGGGCTGGCTCCATCCTCTTGACACCCNGAACCCCCAGCTCCTTCTCCACTGAGCTGCTTCCCAGCAGGTCAGCCCCAGCCTGTGCTGGTGCCTGGGGTTGCTCCTCCCCACGTGCAGGACCCTGCATTTGCCTTTGCTGAATTTCAGAAGGTTCCTCTCTGCCCATCTCTCCAGGCTCTCGAGGTCCTTCTGAAGGGCTGCAGAGCCCTCTGGGCTATCGGCCACTCCTCCCAGCTGGGTGCTGTCAGTGAAATTGCTGAGCAGGCCCCTGCCCCTTCACCCAAGTCACTGATGGATGAGTTAAACAAGACTGGGCACACTATGGACCTTGGGGGACACCACGAGTGACAGGTCTCCAGCTAGAGCCTGTGCCACTCACTGTGACTCTGGGATATGCTGTTGAGCTCAGTCTCAGTCTGCTTCACTCTTCACTCGCACAGTCCACACTTTCCGAATTGAACTCGTGGATACCAAAGATCTGCTTCTGCTTCCTTTTTTTTTTTT
>VWZP01010285.1:169293-209440 GCA_013396995.1 Dicaeum eximium | reverse complement strand
GTGTGTGTGTGGGGTTTTTTTAAATTGTTTTGGTTTGGGGTTTTTTTGGGGTTTTATTTCTTTTGTGGGTTTTTTGTTTGGGGTTGTTTGTTTTTTAAAATGCGAAGTCACTAATAAGCTCTAATAGGTTTATTTTCTTCTACTGTAGTTCAGTTATCCTTAGATCTTATATTCACTTGGATGATTAACTTCTTTCATGAAAACTACCTGTATGGGTTACCTTGGAGACAAATGATAGGATTTCAGTACTGGGGGGCAGAAATGGTGCTTTGTGGGGGAAGAGACTGCTTTGGACATGGCTGATTTTGGTTAGCTTTAAAGCTGATTAAAACAGACCATTGCATACTTAAATCTCAACCTGTCAAGTGAGCATGTGTGGTGCTGCTGCTCATAACTCTTACTAGTAAGTGACAGCTGAAGTGGGCAGGAGACACAAATGGGGAAGATGTGCAAGAGGATGAAGAGGTGGCCTCCTGTGGAGGCAACACTGGAGCAGGGACACTCCTGAGTGCACTCTGGGCTGCAGGTAAGGCATTCCTGAAGGGACTGTAACCTGTGGGCAACCCATGCTGGCGCAGAGACGCCCTGAGGGGCTGCAGCCCCAAGGTTGACTCTCCCCTGAGGAGACTGCAGCCCATGGCAGGCCCATACTGGGACACAGACTCTGCCAAAGGGATTGCAACCTGTACATAAGTCACTTCTGAGCAGTTACACCTGCTAGAGCAGAGTAACGGTTTAAGGCACAACCAGCAGTGGAAGAAAATGAGTAAGGAGTAAGGCATGGTAGAAAAACCATTGTGTGTTGTCCCTTGCCTCTTGTGTCATCTTGCTGAAGGGCTGGGGAGGGACTGAGTATAAGGAACCATGCAAACGAGCAGTTCAGATAGAACGGTGAGGGGGGAAATGTTTCCTACTGAAGCAGAGCCTGGGGAAGGAGGACAAAAGGTACTTCCCTGAAAGTTAGGTTGTTTGTCTTTTTTTCCTCAATACCCAAATTGATAATTACTTGCCTGATAATTGCCACTAATTTAAATTTAATTGCCTGAGTTGAGGCAGTTTTGCCTTTGACAGTAATAGGTGGGGAATGCAGGCAGCAGCTGGACCTAGTATAGCCTGCATCTAGAGTATTTGCAGTGGTGTGAAATCTGGAAGGAGTTGTATTTTTTGTTAATGGGAGTTTGTGTTACAAGTGCATGTATAAATTGTACGTTGACAGGTGGAAAACTTGTCAATTGTGGATGGGGTGGGTAAGAACTGGGGTGATCCAGTCTCAGCCTCTGAGGT
Source organism: Dicaeum eximium (assembly GCA_013396995.1). Lineage (NCBI taxonomy): Eukaryota > Metazoa > Chordata > Aves > Passeriformes > Dicaeidae > Dicaeum > Dicaeum eximium. The sequence continues at coordinate 208,156 of VWZP01010285.1, read as the reverse complement.
CCCTGGTCTGCTTCCAGCAGGGCTCTGGAATTGCTATCTCAGTAGGGCCAGAGTCAGGAGCTGTCTTTGACAGGGTAATGGGCTGATGACAACAGGGGTATTTAGTGTTCAGTGCAAAACAGTGCCCCATGGTTGGGGGTGAGCAGCTGGTAGCACTGAGGTCACCAAATTGCAAGCTGTTCTGGGTTCACAGGCAATTGTGGAGGAGCTGCCCTGGTTACAGTGATTTGGCAGATCTGAGGAAAAAGGACCACAACTCCCCACAGTGTGACCACACAGCTGCCCATTGAAGTGAAGATAAAGTGGTGGACACCATCCCAAGCAAACAGCTTGTCCTTCCAGCAGCTGTGGTGGTGCTGGGAAACAGTAGCTGGTGGGATGTTGCTGATGGCTAGAGAGGGCACTCTGCTGGTGAGTTTGGAGCCTGTGCCACTTGTTAACACTGCCCTGGGCAAGGGAGGAGGGCTGGGAGGTTGTCTAATGCAGCTGTATATGCAGGAATGGCCTGGTCCTGCAAGCAACATACTCCTGTGAAGGCAAGGTGAAGGTGGTGATCACCTGTATTTGCTTTGAATGCTGGAGCATGTTTATGGGGAAAGGGCTCCAGATAAACAGTGAGTGCTGGTGTAATGGCTGAAAACTCTGGTGGCTGGACACTGTTACTAGTGCCCTTCATCTCACGGAGACTAGTTTTATCCTGGATGGCGGACACGGCACACTGCACCCTTTCTGAGACCTCTGAGGTAGAAAAGGGTCTTCACTTATGGACAGAAACTGCTTTTTATGTTGGAGGATGCAGTATTGAAATGGAATTAGATGATACTTGGCATATACTGAATGATACAATGTTCCTATTACAGGCAGTAAAGAAGGAATGAAACTAATTACTTTTGCCGTTTTCTCCTTACAGACAATATTGTTGGTTTAATTTTTTTGAAGTCATTGAGGTACTGCTTGTACTCAATCTGCACTCTGTCTAGCCATGCTGTATTGGTGAATTGGAAGGTGCCATCTGTGCCACTGTGGAACTAAGATAATGTTGTAACATGTCAGTAAAAGTTGTTGTGGACTAGACAATCATCCTTCTGTGGTTTCCCACTGGTATTTAAGAAGTTTGATTTAGCAAAACACTTAGAATGTGTGAATTAAGTAGGTAAATGGAGTTATTCAAGAAAGTGAGCTTTTTTTTTGTCTTGAAATGCTTTCAGCAGTTGTTGAGATTAAGATCAAGACAATTTTTTTTGCATTGGTTCATGCTGTCCTTGCATTCAAAGTTGTAGGGTATGGATATCTAAGGTACTGTTCTTCTACACTATATTTGCAAAATCTGGTTCTTGCTACCTCTTTCCTCTCCTTGAATGGGTTCGAAACACAGAAAAGACCTTCAAGATCATTGAGTCCAATCTTTGACTGATGACCATCTTGTCAATTAAGCCTTAGCACCAAATGCTGTGTCCATTTCTTGAATATCCCTGGGGAAAGTGACTCTCTAACCTCCCTGGGCAGTCCATTCCAATGCTTGACAACCCTTTCCATGAAGGAATTCTTCCGATACCCAACCTGAACTTCCCCTGACAGAGCTTGAAGCCATGTCTACTTGTCAGTAGCTGCCTAGCAGACACCAACCCCCACTTGGTTACACCCTCCTTTCAGAGAGCTGGAGAGAGCAGTAAGAGCTCCCCGAGCCTCCTTTTCTCCAGTCTGAACAACCTCAGCTGCTTCTCACAGGACTTACTCTCTAGACCCTTGTTTGGCTTTGTTGCCCTTCTCTAGACAAGCCCCAACATGTCTTCCTTGTTGTGAGAGGCCCAAAACTGAACACAGGATTCAAGGTCTGGCCTCACCAGTGCCAAATGAAGAGGGACAATCACTGCCCTGGTCCTGCTGGCCACACTATTTCTGGTATCAGCCAGGATTCCATTGGCCTTCTTGGCTTCCTGGGTGCATGGCTGGCTCATGTGCAGGCAGGTGTTGATCAGGACCTCCAGGTCCCTTCCTACTGGGCAGCTTTCCAGCTACTCTGCCTCAGCATATAGCAGTGCATGGGATTATTTGACTCCTGAGCAGGACCCAGTAGTTCACCTTGCTGAACCACTGTCATGTCTTAAGCCCAGACAGAAATTAAGCCCCCACAGCAGCTCNCCCCCCCCCCCCCCCCCCATACCATTTCCACCTCGGTGGAACACCACCTCACAATTGATCCTGGCCTATCGATCCAGATCCCTTGCCAGAGTCTTCCTATCCTCCAGCAAATCAACAGTCCTGGTCAATTTAGTGTCATTTTGAATGTACTGTGTACTTGATCCCCTTGTCTGGGTCCTCAGTAAAGATATTAAAGACATTAGATAATGTTTGGTAACTCTCTCAAGCTATTTATTTGTCTTTTTCTTTATTTATCTGGTCAAAGAACCTGAACTCATGTGAAGTCATGTTCTGGCTTTGAGTCTCCATTGTTCTTGTCCCACTTGTTAGTGGCAATTCTAATTAGAGCACTTAATGGAAATCACTTTAAGGCAGCCACAGTCAGTTGATATTGAGGTTGCTCATTTTCTTGGTTCCCAGGTGTAAGTGGGAAGGGTAGTGCATGTCATTGAATTGATAAACATACTGCTGGTTTTAGACAAATTATTTTAAAAAGCTTTTTGTTACAGTAGTCAATGAAGAAATAATGAATTCTGCATTTATGTGGCATTTGGGTGTAACTGAGCCTTGTCTGTTGAGTGAAAACCAAGACTTTTCAGAAACATATACAGGTAATAAAAAACCCAGATGTAACTTAAGGTAATTAATAGCCTTATTGTGTGTATGGACAGAAGGAAGAAATTCAGTTTGCACAAATGCATAAAACTCAAGTTTCCTGAGGTACTTCTGCAGCATTGAAAAACTTCTTACACATGGCTTCCAAACCTAAGCAAAAACTTTCACATAGCTGATGTTTAAGTTCTACTTTCTTTTTAATGTAAAGTTAATACTTTGGTTAATAATCTCTTATTGCATAGTAATTGTGACACTTTAATTCTTAAGAACATAATATTTTATTTCTCTTGGGCCTGTTGTCTTGTCAACCCTTTTTTTTTCCCCTCTTTGACCATCTCTTGCTACTCAGTCTGTAATTTGTGTCCAGGTTTATTCTGCTCTAATCTCTCTGCTTCTCATTTTCACATTTTTGTCTGTTACTGGGACTGTCTCCTCTTTTAAACTCTCTTGTGTTTTCCAGTGTCTGGCATTAGATTGGGTAAGATAACTGTTGAGAGCAGCAGTAGTTAGTCAGTTAGCCGTGATTGAGTTGCATTTTCTTTGATTTGTGGAACTGCTGCAGACATATCTTGTTTCAGATATGAGCCAGGTAGGTTGTAGAGTAAATATAATTTTAAAGGCAATGTTTAGAGAACTTTTCTGTTGCTATCAAGTGTTACCAGGAATAAGTGAACAAACACTTTGATAGACTCTGGAGATAATCCAGCTACTTCTTTATGAGGTAAAAGGTACCCTTGCCTCTTGTTGATACCCAAACTCAGAAAACTGCAAAGTGTGATTGTACTGAAGCTTCTCCAGGAAGTGGCTGGAAGATGTCTAGCACATGCAGAATGCCGTGTCTCTTTTTGGGTATGTGGCTTAAATGAACCTTTATTCATCTTGAACAGTTTGGATTTATATGTCTTATGCAGGTCGTCTTCCTCAAGGTAAGTAGTTTTTCCAGTTATGTAGCTGACGACAAGGATGATGTAGAGTGTTGGTGGCTTTAACAACAAACAGATTGTTGTCTGTGATCTTGTACGTGTGGAACAGGAAGCAAATTCATTATCTGATAAGCAATGTCTTTTTGCAAAAATTCTTTGAGAGTTAAAAGCAAGCAGAAAAAATACTTAAGTGTTTGACCATAAACTGCGACACTGGAGGCGAAGGAAAAGTTGGATAGTTATCTGAAGTGACATTTCATCTTCTGCTTTTCCCCTGAGTATCCCTTATCTCCCATAATCTGTGCATTGATGATGGGCCCTACTTTTTCCAGAAATCCCAAGGTGTTTGCTTCAAGTGTTACATCCATAAAACTTCACCTTATATGGGTTTTCTGCAAGTGGATAACAACATTGTAGCAAGGCAAATCTGAAAGATAGCAATGCTAAGATTGGAAGTCAAGTATGTTTACTGGGGAGGAACACAAGAAATTGTTAGGTTGTAGAAATGCAGAAGTCAGAATAAACAGAATATCCTGAGCTGGAAGGGACTCTCAAGGATCACAGAAGTCCAGCTCCTTATCCTGCACAGGACCAGCCCAAAGAGTCACACCACATGCCTGAGAGTGTTTTGCAAACACTTCTTTGGCTCTGGCAGACTTGATGCTTTGACTGCTTCCTTGCAGGGGGATCATCTTCTTATATCCAGCCTAAACCTTCCTTGACCTTCAGGCCATTCCCTTGGGTCCTGTCACTGGCCACCACGGAGGAGACATCAGTGCCTGCCCCTCCTCTTCCCCTCACAAGGAAGCTGTACCTGCAGTGAGGTCTCCCCTCAGTCTCCTCTTCTCCGTGCTGAACAGACCAAGTGACCTCAGCCACTCCTCACACGGCTTCCCCTCCACACCCTTCATCTTCTTTGTTGCCCTCCTTTGAATGGTCTCTAATAGCTCTCTATATATTTTTTTTTGTATTGTTGTGCNTTGCTTCAAGTGTTACATCCATAAAACTTCACCTTATATGGGTTTTCTGCAAGTGGATAACAACATTGTAGCAAGGCAAATCTGAAAGATAGCAATGCTAAGATTGGAAGTCAAGTATGTTTACTGGGGAGGAACACAAGAAATTGTTAGGTTGTAGAAATGCAGAAGTCAGAATAAACAGAATATCCTGAGCTGGAAGGGACTCTCAAGGATCACAGAAGTCCAGCTCCTTATCCTGCACAGGACCAGCCCAAAGAGTCACACCACATGCCTGAGAGTGTTTTGCAAACACTTCTTTGGCTCTGGCAGACTTGATGCTTTGACTGCTTCCTTGCAGGGGGATCATCTTCTTATATCCAGCCTAAACCTTCCTTGACCTTCAGGCCATTCCCTTGGGTCCTGTCACTGGCCACCACGGAGGAGACGTCAGTGCCTGCCCCTCCTCTTCCCCTCACAAGGAAGCTGTACCTGCAGTGAGGCCTCCCCTCAGTCTCCTCTTCTCCGTGCTGAACAGACCAAGTGACCTCAGCCACTCCTCACACGGCTTCCCCTCCACACCCTTCATCTTCTTTGTTGCCCTCCTTTGAATGGTCTCTAATAGCTCTCTATATATTTTTTTTTGTATTGTTGTGCCCAAAACTGTACACAGGACTTGAGGAGAGGCTACACCAGTGCAGAGCAGAGTGGGGCAATCTCTTAACAATTTAGAGGTGAAAGCCATTTTTTCAACACTGTGAAGGAAATTAGAGTACTTTAGGCTGAAAATGCCAGTTAAAGGTTAAGTTCCATCTCCTGCTTGAAGCTGAAACAAATTTTCATAGTTTGCTGTATGCAAATTGCATTGGTATGATAATAATAGCTTGTGATAGAAGATGGAAACTGTTGAAGGAATGTTAAGTTTGAGATGCACAAAATCATCAGGTGTCAGTGATTGCTGGGGCCATTTGACATCTTCATTAATGACATGGTCAGCAAGTTTGCTGATGGTACAGAACTGGAGAGAGTGGCTGATAGCCCAGATGAGTTCAGAGAGGCCCAGACAGGCTGGAGAAATGGTCTGACAGGAAGCTTACGGAGCTCAACCCAGGAAAATGCCATGTCCTGCACCTGGCAGAAATAACTCTGTGTATCAGCACAGGCTAGGGACTGACAGGCTTGAAAAGAGCTTGGCAGAGAAGGACATGGGAGTGCTGATGGGTGCCAATCGGCCAGTCAAACATCAGTTTGATTATGAACAGTGACATGCTTTTGGCAGAGAAAGCCATTGCTGCATTGTTAGCAGGCTGAGGAAGGCGATGCTTCTGTTCTGCACAAAACCAGAAAGGCTGTGTCTGGAGTGCAGAGCACAGTTTTGGTTTCTCCAGTGTGAGTCATGCTGGAGCAAGTCTGGCTTAGGGCTACACAGATGATGGTGGGACTGCAGCATCTGACACTCACGGAGGCATTGAGAGCTTGAACTCTGCCCGGAGAAGGCTTGGAGGGATCTCACTAATGTGTGTGAGTGCCTGATTGTTTGGGGGAGTGAAGGGTGTGACGTCCACGACTCATTTCAGTGGACCTTGTGACAAGATGAAAAGCAACAAGGACAAATTCAAGTGAAAGACTGTAATTTTAAAGCAAAGAAGACACTCATGATTGAACATTTAAACACGCTTTCTGGAGAGTTTCTGGAGGCTCTGTCCTTGAAGACAGGAAGAACTGGCTGGTCCTTAGCAATCTAATCTAGTTAGCCCATGTAGAGCCAGGCATTTGGAGTAGCTACCTGCAGGAGTGCCTTCCAACTGCTGCTCTACAGTGGTTTTTTTGTGTGAAAAATGACACTGAGGCAGCTGTCTGGGCTATTATGGAGCAATAGACTAAGAAAGAAGTTGTGTGGAGGCTGTAAGTTTTGCATGTTGCTTGTTTTAAACAAGCTGAAGTTTACCTGACACCATGTAATCATAAGGTTTAAATTTAGATAATCCTTAGGGGAAGACATATCTGAAAAAAACAGGAGGTGATTTTTTAATAGACAGAGATTGTGGTTGAATGAGTTTCTGTATTACAAGCTTGATAAATGGGGAAAGCAAACCAATGCAGGACCAGAAATCTAAGAGTGGTAACAGTGTGGGAGAAAACCAGTAATGCTGAAGGCAATTGGAGTAGGCCAGTTTTTTAATAGGAGAGCCAGGAAGATAAGACACAGACTATAAAATCTGGGGTAAACATTAAGGCATTAGTGGTCCTGAACAATTTACCAGAATGCAAGAAAACTAAGTCTAGATTAAAGACTGTCTAGTGTTCATTTAAGGAGAGGAATCATGGCAGTCTGGATGGTGTACTTACACTGAGAAGAGGGAAGATAGTACAATAGATGTGTTTTGATTTTAAAGCCTACTTGTCACATCCCTTGGAGTGGTTTGTGTGGAAGGGGAAGATAGAAGGCTGTAAGATTTGGAGTATGTAATAAGGAAATGAAACGGGTTGGATTAGCGGAGCTCTTACAGGGCAAAAAAGCATCCAGCTTTGTATGTGAGCTGGAGTGAAAGAAGCTGAATAGTGCGATGGGGAAAAATATAATCTTTCTGTCAGCTTTTGTCAGGGTATGAGAATTTCAAAGACATTCTGAAAAGTTGATGTTTTACCTGAACTGTTTCCATAAAAGCACAAATTTTGATGAAGGTGGATGAGTAGAATGGTAGATGATGAATGACTCTACAAATTGGAATCCAAAATTTCTGTCCTAGCTGCTCCATGACATGCTGAGCATATAAGTAGCTTTACTGGTTTACTAGAGCAACCTTCAGTATTTGTGTCCATCACTCCCTGAGAAGGGTGTAATGCAATAGTGGTGTCAGAGTTCATTAGGATTTTTAAATTGCTTTTTAACTGAAATAGAATACCATAGTTTTGACGCACTTAATATTGGTTTTACATTGTACTGAAGACTACTGTTCAAAATAAATTATTAATTACTTTATTGTAAGAGACCTTCTCCTATAGACTAAAAAAAGATTTTCATTTTGCTAATTGCAAGGTGACTAGTTTTGCATTTTCTGATATACATTACTTTTAATGGTAGGTGATGAGAACCTATGCAAGACTGTATCTTCTTATAAGTGGTCTGAGTGAATTCATACCCTGAATCAACTTATTTCAGTTTCAGCATGTATAAAGAAACTTACACTGTCCTTCGGACAACGAAGGTAAAAAACATTAATAAAAGTGTAAACTTGTAAGATAGAAAGGTGAAGGGATGTATTGTACTTAGTGAAAGATTAGGATTTTCTTGCCAGTGCTACTTGAAACATTTTACTGAGGAATGTTTTATTTCTTATAGCAGTTTTCTGAACATCTGCTGGGTGCTTCTAGTGGACCAATCTTTTTTCATTAAAGTAGCAGGATAACTACCAACCTATTTTTGACCATTTGTGCTGGTAGCTGATTAGGTCAGGTTTTGACCACTTGAGTTCTGCTCTTAGAAATACCACTTTGTAAACCAAAGATTGTTTTTTTCTTCCCCCTCTGTTGATAGGGCTCATCTTGGATTTGTTAACAATGTAGTCCATGAGGAAGAATCTGTAAATGAAGTTAACCATTCAATTTTATGTTGTTTGCAGCTGTCCTATTCTGATGAAGCACTTGCCTTGATCTTGATTCAATTTACCTGTTTTGTAATGATCTCCCAGATGACTGCTGCTTTACTTTAATAATGGGTAGTATGCTACACCTTACTTTATCAAGTGGAAGTATCACTTGTCTGGTCATATGCACACATTTTTAAAATACTCAAGCTGATGAAAACCACATATTGGTCAGTGTACTGAGCTGTTATGGAGCAAATATCCCAAGTGTTTTATATTTCAATATGAGTTTCAATTTGAGTTAAAAATTGAGACAAAATGGAGTTCAAAATTGTTACTTCACGCTTCCTTTTAAGCATTTTTAATAGAGATAATACATATGTTTTATACCAGCATTTCCAAGAAGATTCTTTTGTGATTCAGAAGATTCAGATTGTGTAGTGATGAGGGCACTAAATTTTTTTGATAGTACGAACCAAGTATTGTGGGGCTTTTGTAGACATCAGACAGGTAAAATTTGCCAAATTAGTTTTTCTGGTTCGTACCTGTTGGAAATGTAAAAAAAAAAATTGCCCATCTGAAATGCAGTTAAACATGATGTTGAGTGTAGAAATGTTATTTTAGCTTAACATTTTCTTTCAAAGCATTTTTGTTTTTATGTAATTGCTTCCTTCAGTTTCTGATGTTTCATATAGGAGACTTACTCAAGCTTTCCAAGGCATTTGCAGCATGAGAGCAGCGACCCTGTCACTGACAATTGTGTAGTCCAGACAAAGTTTACAGCTTTTTTATTAACCCAGCAGTGGGTAATATGGACCCAGACTGTGTGTTCAAACTTGTGTGAACTGGTTTTTGAGTATCTTTTGTGGCAGTATGCTGTTTTGTACTCTGGAAACACTTGTTGCTGATTTAATGAAATAAAAATCAGTCATACACTGAAAAGAAAGAAAAAATGTTGGCATGGTACCTGCTGTATGGTTTGTTAATAGAGTTTCTGATGAGCCATTGACATAATTCTGTTACTGGCAGTTAACTGTTTTGGAAGTTTTGAGGGAGAAGAAACTGGAAAAAGCTGCACAAAAGGAGCAGCCTGGGGTCTGTAGGATGCACGTTATGTAATGTTTAGCAAATTATGTTGTCATTTAAACATGTGCCTTATGAAATAATTGAGGCTGAGCTAGTTTAATCTTAAGAGGTTTTCAAAATAAAAGTCAGAAAACCAATTTGATTAGTCTCAAAATAAAATTGTTCTAAAGCTTTGTGTTTTAAAAGCTCCCGGATACTGATGGGTTGATCCTGTACTAAAAGATGTCTGCTGTGGTTAGTTTATCTGGCCCAGAGTTCTGGCCATCCCTTGGAGATACTTTCATAAACAAAACACGAGTTGTGTTACATGCAGCAGTTCTTTAAACTTGCATAGTGTTTGTTGCAAGGAGTACCAGAAGCATTTCTGTTTCTATGCCTTAGTGAATCTTGAATTGATGCTCAAGGGGATAATCCAAATCCCTTGCTTCTGCTATACCTTTCTAAACATTTCTGCCATTCTAATCTGCCTTTAGTGAGCATGTGGATATGTGGTGACTCAGATCAGCAAGTGAGTTTTTTCTGTGGGGTAGTTCCCTGTTTGATCAGCAGGCTGATCCAATTTGTCTTGTGGTGCTGCCTGTTTTATAGCCACAAGTGGGCTGAGGGTGTGGGAAAGCAGAATCAGGAAATAAAATGCTATTTTGATGGCAGACTGCACATAGACTACAAGGAAAATCGGTGTGTTTATTTTAATGTTCAGCATGATGCAGTAATGGATGTGCTGTAGGCAACTTGCTGTGTCTTTAACTCCATTCAGCTTGCTGAATTGTGAACTATCAAAGATTTGGTCAGTAAAAGGGTTCCTATTGCTTCAGGTTCAGCCACAGCCTATTGTATAGCTGTTTGTTTCTCCTTTTATCCTGAGGGAGTGGGAGGGGAGTAGGAGAGGAAGTGTGTTTGCTGGCTTTCAGCTGAAGTCTCCAGTGTTTGCTCTTTCTTATTCCTAAAAGATAAGGTTGGGTTTTTTTCTACTTAAAACTGTAAAACAGATTTGAAAGCATTTTCAATTCCCCCCCATTGCCCCCCTGTTTTAGAAAAGACTGTATCCAGTTATGGATTGCATGTTCTGAATGTGACTTCATGGTAATACTTGGAAAATGCTAGTTAAAGAATTTCAGTAGTGCATGGAGGTTTGAAATTTGAAATGGCAAATAGCACTAGATAGGACTTCAACTGTTCTACATTATATTATTTTGTCCTTATTCTTAGCCACTGACTGAACAGCTCCTTTCCAAAACTGACAAAGCAAATTGGTTTTTAGTGAGAACACTTACCTTCTAAAAAATAACAATCATCATAATCTAGGTGCTTTCTTGATCAATTCCAGTTCAAGATCCTTTTTTTTTTTTGAAAAGTTTTGACTCTTGAGCTTATTTAGCTTAACTTTTTTTTTTTTTTAATAATCTCTTCCTCTCCACTACTCATTGTGATTTCAGTACATTACATTGTAAGGTCCTTCTCATTTTATCTGTAGGGGTTATGTGTAGGACAGGAGGTTATGTGTAGGACAGAGGTTATGTGTAGGCTCAGCTGGCATGTGATGAAGCACAATTGTAACATGCTTTCCAACATAAACCCCTAGTATGCAAAAGGCAGGATTGCGTTTTTTGTTTTCAGTGGTTCTGCGGGCATGCACAAACCTATGACTCTTTTTCTGCTGGCAGACAGCCACAAGAAGTCTGTGCTACAAAGTGCACACCTGAGTCATACCTACCATGTTCTTTCAGACTCATCTACTTCCTCCTGTCTCTGAACATTTTGTCAAGGCCAAGTGACTCGTTAAATGTTTTTAATTACATTAGGGTTTCTCCTTAAGTCCTTTCCTTGCTGTCCCCAGCTGTGTGTTTCTGCTTCTCCCTATTGCTGGATTTGATGGTTTTGTAACTATTAGGCTGGTGAGGGGGTGGATTGACTTGCCATGTGTCCATATGGCTGTTGAACTGGATGTGAGCAGGTGACAGAAGTGGAGGACGGGAAAGAATGCCTCTCTCAGAGCAGTGACAGACTGGTGCAATGGTTTGACCCAGGCCAGCAGCTAAGCAAGGGTGCCTGGCATTGGCATATTTCTATAGGTTGATGTCTTCCTTTCAGTCAAGAAAGGTAGAAGAGGGGTATACCTTAAGTATTGCTTCAAGAGTCACTTCTGAACACTGGCAGTGTTCTCTGTTACTAATTAACTCAAGTTAGCTTTTTCTGGCAGATAAGGAGCAAACTATAAGGGAGTGAATGCTATAAAGGAAAACTGATGTGGAGTTGGTTGTGGGACAGTTTTTAGGGGCTTGACTCAAATCTATGGTCAGCTCAGCTCCTCTGGAATCCCACTGAAGCATGAGATGGAAGGCGACCCTGTTCCTGCTCTTTTCCTGTGATCTTGGCAGCGCATTCAGAGCATTCTTAAACATGCTCTGGAGCTTTGTGTAGCCTTCCATAAGATGCCTGAACTCTTAATATGGCCGAAGACAATCTGAAGTGGAAGAAAACAAAATCCAGATTTAACTTTGAGTTGGGGAGTGATTTGAGGCAGGATTGTATGTGCATCAATACCAGCACCATGTCTTGTTTGGCTGGTATTGATGGCAGCACAGGAGAAGGATTACTGGGGGACCTTAGTGAAGGTGAAGCTGCATGATTATCTTGCTGCATCCTTTCAAGCTTGCTAGGTTGAACTGATTGAAGTCTAACATTGCATGTTAAATAATAGTTATTTGGTGCCTTACGAATCTCAGCTAGTTCTCTGTGAGATCAGACAAATGTCAGCACAGGACATCCCAGAAAAAGAGGAGAAAGGGGGAAAGAGGGAGTGCCTCTGAGCAGTAGCCTGCAGTTCAACTGGTTCAGCTACATTATAAAGCTCTTCTCAAGGGGAAGAAAGGTTTAAAACAAGACCAAGATGTTTCATTCTTGATTTGAGAATAATTCTTTCAGTTTACTAAGAGACCAGTGGCCACAGGTGATTCTGGGTGTTCTGTTTGATCTGTCTTTCAGTTTTCAGAGCTCTCTGATGTCTGTGAGGTCCATAAAAAAGAGTAATAGTGTAGTAGGCCTCCACAGTAATGCAGTAGTATTATTTCTGTGGGCTTAAAACTGGACAGAGAAGTATAATAAATAGATACTGGATAATAGTATGTTATTCCACCTTACTTGTGTCATTGCAGAGTCTTCTTGTGTTTCTTTACCTCCATGTTTTGCTTCCTGATGGGATCTGCTAGAGCTATGACAATGGTTGCTTAGATATGCCCCATCCCTCCCACTTCCACATGCTGACAATAACCTGCACATATATATTTATTATTCAAAATGTAATTATATTAATATATATTTCTTATATAATATATAGAAAAATATTAATCACATAGGAAACATAGTAACATACAGAATCATAGAATAGTTTAGGTTGGAAAAGCTCTCCAAGATCATAAAGTCCAACTGTTAACGGAACACTGCCATGTCTGCCACTAAACCATGTCCATAAGTGGACACACTTTGGACTATCTGCACACCTTTTAACTATCTCAACTAACAAACCTTACTAGGTTTTGTAACTCTGCCACTTCCTTGGACAGCCCATTCCAGTGCTTGCTAAGCCTTTTGGTGAAGAAATTTTTCCTAATGTTCAACCTAAACTTACCCCAGTGCTGCAACTTGAGCCCCTTCCTCTTGTTACTGGGACAGGGACTGACCCCCATGTCACTACAGACTCCTTTCAGGGAGTTGTAGAGAATTATACGGTCACCTCTAGTCTCCTTTTCTCCAGGGTGAGCACCCTCAGCTCCCTCAGTCTCTTCTCATCAGACTTCTGTTCCAAACCCTTCTCCACTCCTTTGCCCTTCTCTGGACACACTCCAGCACCTGAGTGTATTTCTTGTAGTGAGGGGCCCTAAACTGAACACAGCACTCAAGGCACAGCCTCACCACTGTGCAGGGGGATGGTCACTGTCCTGGTCCTGCTGGCCACACTATTGCTGGTACAGGCCAGGATGCCACTGGCCTTCTCAACCACCTTGGACACATGGCTGGCTCGTGTTCAGGCACTGTCAAGCAGCACTCCCAAGTCCTTTACCTCTGGGCTGATTTCCAGCCACATCCCTCCAGCCTGCAGCTCTGCACGGGGTTGTTGTGACCCAAGTGTGGGACCTGGCACATGGCTTTGTTTAACCTCATACAGCTGGCCTTGGCCAATCAATCCAGGCTGTCCAGATCCCTCTGCAGAGCCCTCCAGCAGATCAACTTGGTGTCATCTGCAAACTTAGTGCACTCAATCCCCTCATCCTGGTCATTGATAAAGACATTAAACAGGACTGGACCCAATACTGACTCCTGGGGAGCACCACTGCTGGCTGGATACTAATTGGACTTAACCTCATTCCCCACCATTCTCTGGCCCAGCCATCCAACCAGTTGTTAACCCAGCAAAGACTGCATCTGTCCAAGACATGGGGAGCCAATTTCTTCCAGGAGAATACCATGGGAAATGGTGTCAGTGGCTTCAGTAAGTCAAGGTAGACAACACCCATAGCCCTTCCCTCATCTACCACGTGGGCCACCTTGTCACAGAAGGTGATCAGGTTGGTCAAACAGGACCTGCCTTTCCTAAACTTATGCTGATCCCCAGATTGTCCTGTACATGCCATATGACGACACTCAAGATGATGTGCATCAAAATGTTCCCCAGCACAGAGGTCAGGCTGACAGGCTTGTAGTTCCCCAGATCCTCCTTCCAACCCTTCTTGCAGATAGCTGTCATGTTGGGTAGCCTCCAGCAAACAGAGACTTCCATAATTAGCCAGGACTGCTGGTAAGTGATGGAAAGAGGCTTGGTGCGCACTTCCATGAGCTCCCTCAGCAGTCTTGCATGGATCCCATCTGGCAGGTCACATTTGTCCCAGGTTATGGGGCCTTCATTCTGCTCGCTGTTCCTTTCTTTCCCCTCAGGGGCCTTGTTACCTGGAGAACAGCTGGCCTCATTATTAGAAACCAAAACAAAGAAGACAGTATCTCAGCCTTTCCATATAATTTCTCACTATATTTCCCTCTGCATCCAGTAAAGGATGAAGGTTCTCCTTAGCTCTCTTCTTGTTGCTAATGTGTTTGTATATACATTTTTATTGTCTTCTACGGCAGTAGCAAGATCAAGTACTACTTGTGTTTTGGCCTCTCTCGTTTTCTCTGTCCGTAACTTAAAGACACCAGAGCTGCCTGCATCATCTCTCAAAGGTCAGAACTTCTCCCTTTTATCCTAAGTTCTAGCCAAAGCTCTTTCTTTAGCCAGGTCATTCATCTTCTCTGCCTTGTCTTTTGGCACATGGGGATGGCCTGCTGGCCATGCCTTTAGTATTTCCTTCTTGAATGTGAGGATAGCCTCCTAAGGTACTCTGTCAGTCTCCTAAACAAGCCAAAATCTGCCCTCTGGAAGCCCTAGGTGGCAGTTCTGCTGACCCTGCCTACTTTTCCAAGAATTGTGAGCTCCATAATTTTGTGATTGCTGAGCCCCACACAGCCTCCAGTCATCCCAGTATGCACCAGTCCTCAGATCACAAACAAAAGGTTCAGTGGGGGCCCCCCATAATGGTCTCACTCACTTCCTGACACCGTCAGTTTCTTCTACACACTCAAAGAACCTCCTAGACTGTTTCTTCTTTGCTGTATTGTATTCCCAGCAGACATCTGTTAAATTGAAGTCCCCATGAGAAAAAGGGCTAATGATTATGACACTTCTCCCAGCTGCTTGCAGAATATTTCATCAGTCTCTTTTTCTTGGTTGGGTGGTCTTTAACCAACTCCCACCAGGGTTTCTGCCTTGTTGGCCTATTACCCTGATTCCTGCCCATAAACACTTAACCCTATCATCACCATCATTTAACTCTAGACAAACAAAACAGTCCCTAACATACTGGGTACCTCACCATCTCTTTCCCTGCTTATCCCTTGTGAAGGGTTTATAGCCATCCATTGTAGCACTTGAGTTGAGTCAGTCATCCCACCTTGCTTCCATGGGGATAGCTGTGCCATAGTTTTCCAGCTGCACAGTGGTTTCCAGCTCCTCCTGTTTGTGGCCTATGCTGCATGCATTGGTGTATTTGCACTTCAGCTGGACAATTAGTCCTGCCACCTTTTTTGGAGTGAAGTTTTCCTATGTGACAGTTTCAAACACTTCCATGGTTTCTAGGACATCAGTAACTCTTGTGTTTTTGCTGCACCATAGATCTCAATCCCCTGCCTCCCCTGAGATGGCCAACTGACAGACCTCACTAGCACAATGTCGCTTAAATACTGACAGGCTGTCCCCAGGATTATTTCTACCATGTCTGATTTTCATTCCTTCCCCCTTTAAATTAGTTTAAAGCTCTTACAATGAGCTAACACCTATGGAAAAATCCTTTCCCCCTCTTTGAGACTGGTATACCCCATCTGAAAACCAACCATGGATCAAGAAACCCAAAATTCTGCTAATGACATGAGTTATGGAGCCATGTATATTCTGCTTGATCTTCCTGTGCTGTTTCTTCTCTCAACCTTCTTTGCAACTGGAAGGATAGAGGAGAAACTGTTTGTGTTCTGATCCCATAACCAGTTGTCCCAAATACATTATTGTGCATACATTATTTTACATATGGAAGTTCTATTTCTGTATAAAAACGATTCTTGCTTACTGAATTTTAAACTTTAAATTATTAGATGACTGTATAAAAAGTTACTGGGAACTTTTTTGTTAGCTGTTTATGACTTCTTATGTGGGACTGTCTTTATGCTATTGCATTAAGGGTAGGATTTTATGTCTGCTAATATTAGTCTTGGTGAAGCAATGATGCTGTTAACACTTTCATGAATTTGGGGATTGTCTGTAATATTTTTTGAATCCTCCAGTCTTTTTCAGTTGTATTTAATGCACTGACCTATGTGGTATACCATTAGCAAATTTCATTGTTTTTTTCTTCTGTGGATAAAGGTACCAACTTTTGGGAGTGTTTTAATTATATGTACATAGTTAAATATAGAGTTATATAGGTATATTTCATTATATATATAATATGTAAGGTAAAGAAGCTATGAGGAGCTCATCCTTTTTACCTTTCTGTTACCAAAATGAGAATAATCTCACATTTTCTTATTCCTGTTCAGGATGAGACCTTATGCCCTGTATTCCACAGCAGACCAACACTCCACAAAGACCTGTGTGAGATGTTTCAGATCACTAAAAATTCAGAAGTAGAAGCAGGAAGACAAGCTGGATGGTCTGTGAAACTAGTCTTCAAGGGTGTCAGTACTTCTTTCTGCATCTTGTTTTGCCATCTTGCAGTATTTAAGTGTCTGTTACAAATTTCTCATCAAGATTTACTTACCTCCCTTTAACAGGATATCTCTTCAATTAAAGTAGCTGCTGTGGGGAGATGACATGAGTGAATAAGTACTGTTGAATTTTTTCAGCTGTTTTTTCATGCGTTTAAAAGGCATATGTCCGAGAGACCCAGCAGCTTGTCTACTGTAGCAAAGTTATTGGTTTTGCTGGAAGAGAGATGGAGAGGGACTTTTTACAAGGTCATGTAAAGATAAGAGAAGGGGGAGTGATTTCAAACTGAAGGAGTAGGTTAGATTAGATATTGGGAAGAAATTCTTTACTGTGGGGGAGGTGAGGCACTGTAACAGGTTGCCCAGAGAAGCTGTGGATGTCCCATCCCTGGAAATGTTCAAGGCCAGGTTGAACAGGCCTGTGGGCCACCTGATATGGTGGAAGGTGTACCTGCCAGAGGGACAACAGAGCAATGACAGAGCATTGGATCTAGATGGCCTCTAAGGTCCCTTACAGCACAAGTCATTCTATAAGAATACTCTTCTGCCCTTAATGAACTGGGGAGAGGAAAGCGTTGTCTCTGCCTTTTTTGTTTTGTTGCATAATTTAGTACAGATCAGCAAGAATTCATTCTGAACAGTGATAACTTGTCGGGATTTTGTCTTTGAAGACTTTTTTTACCCCTCTGCTGTGAAGAAATCTGGGGTACAGGTGCTTCTGTGGGTTAATTATTATTGCGATAAGCAACAAAGAGAAGATTTTGCAGGTGCTTTTTCCATGATGCTGGGTAGTGAAACTACAGCTCTTGACTTGATTTCCATATGGCTGCTTTTTCTTTTTTCTTTCCTCATCTATGTATGCCCGTACCAAACTGTATAAAAAAACCTTCAGTTTCACTACCTAGGGACTGCAGGCTGATTGATTTAATAAATGTGGGTGCCTAAGTGCTTAAATATAACCTGGCTACGTTCACACACGTTATCTGAAAGTGCTTACAAACACTGCTCTGCCAGCATCTGTTATGGAGTTCAAAGGTTGTTGGTGGTTTTGACTGCTTTGAACTAGTATCAATGCAAAAGAACATACATTATCTTATATGTGATGTGAACCTTTGAGAAAGGATTGCTTAGCTTTATAATTTTGAACTGTATGTGTTATACATGCAGAGTAATGTAGAAATTAAGACCTTTGTGATCACAACGTATGTCTGAGAGAACTGAACCATCATAAGCACAAGCTAGTGCTCAGAAACCCTAGGTTCATCTTATTTCTCGTTGGAGACTTTGGTACATACACTGTAGCAGATTCACTTAAAATGTACTTGCATCAACAATGTTTATGTTGCTTAAATTTAGTCTATTATTTTGACTTCCACATTAAATGTTAGCATGAATTTCAATACTGTAACTTTTTCAATGGTTGGCCTGTTTCTCTGGTAGGTTTTCAATTGTAACTTTAATTCTTTCTCAGCATATGCCACTTCACAAATAGTCCCCAGTGTAAAATGATCTGGTGTACTGTTAATTTGCTGTTTGGCACATGGACTCCAACAGAGCACCATAGTTACTTTAGTGTCACAATACCTCAGTGCTTTCAAAAGGGCAGGCTGCCACTTTTGTGCAGTGTTATGAATAGCACATGAAGTCTTACTTGAGATAGAATGTTAGGGACAGTCTTGCCACTTGCTGTCAAAACTGGGCAGTGCTTCAGAGCTGAATAGATTGCGATAATGCTGCATGTCTTATTTGTGTGTTTTGCAAGGTTTCCCTCTCTTGCACAGTCTGTAGGCTTCTCTTACTCCAGTTCAATCACCCTCATAATACTGCATCAGTATGGTTTGTAATATGTTGCCTTGCAAGAGTCTGCAGTTTTTTTCACTTTATGCTTATTTACCACAGTCCTGCCTCAGAGCTGTCTTCACAACTTACTACTCTCACATTGCCTTATAGTATTTCCTATTTGTCATGGCTTTTGTTGCTGTACAAAGCTCTATGCATTGCTACACTTTTTTTTTTTTCCTTCCTTGCATTATCTACTTTTTGACCCTCCTGATCAAAGTCGCATTTTTGAGACTCTCCCTTTTTATTGGTGTTAAAGGCCTTATTTCCTGTTATGTTTGTGAGCATTGCTAGATGATTTCTGCCTGGGGATAGCTGTCTGAATTACTGCTTTTTTTCCCCCTTTTATCTGACTATCCCTTGGCAGTTAAATGGTCAGCAAGACTATTTCAATTTACTTCTGCAGAGCCCAGGCCTGGACTCAAAAACAGCATTAGGACATAATCTACTTTGTTCTTCTGTCTTTTTGGTCAACCCATTGTTTATTTTCTCTAACACTATGTTAATGTTGTCTTGCTGCTAACCTGCCTAAAGGCAAACATGCTGGCTGGGGCTGATTAGGTATCAAATGACACCGTCCCACTTCAGGGAAAAAAAAATTCTACAGATCTACTGGAATCTCTTCTCTTACTGGAGCTTCTTCATAGTTCAGTAATTTTACTTGATGAAGATGAGAATTGGTATCATTAGATACACACTGGAAGAAAATAGTCTCTCAATCTGACTGCGCTTCAGGGTAGAGAATTGCAATATGTGGTACATATGTTAATTTGTAAATTTTTTGTTTCTGTAGATAATTGTCCGTCAGTTACTTGTGTATATGTATTTTCTTGATGCCAATTCGATTGTATACTGGCCCATTGTTATGCAGTAGTTTACCGCAGAAAACCAAAGGAAACTAAACCTCTGTGAATAAAAGAGATTGGACCCAGAAAGGTTCAAAATATACTCAAAAAAAGGTGATTAAAACCAAAGGAGGTTAGATGTTGGTGCCAAAAAATTGATGTATTTTATTTTAAAAGTAAAAGAGACACAGAGAAAGGAAGAGGAAAGAAAGAAATAGAAAAAGAGGTGTGCATGGGGGGTGGGGGGACAGGGAGAGAGTGACAGGGCTTAGGTGGAAGCATGTCACCCATCTGAGGCTCCCAAAGACGTCTCGTTGCTCCTCTCCACCTTGGTCTTCTTGGTGGTGAGGGGCCCCCACCGCTGCCGCCACAGGCCAAGGAGTACAGAATTCCATGGATTAATCCACGCTTTGGGCAGGTGGGAAGGCCCGGGTGCCTCCCTTGCAGGGGCCAGTTTGACACTGTCCCTTGCAGCACTGAGGGCCTGTTGCATCCTCTGCAGTGCTCTGGTGCAGGCTCTGGGGACCCCTCGAGGGCCCTTTGATGGCCACGACACCCCTCTGCTGTGGATCAGCTTTGGCCGGGGTGAAGGGGCCCCTCAGCCCATCTCCCCTGCCCAGCAGAGGAGGGGCGGTCACTGCCTGTCACCAGAGGCTTTTCCAGCACACACCCAAAGCCTCTCCTGCCCCCAGCCTTTGGTGCCAGGGGCTGTGCGAGCTTGGCAGCTGACGGCCCTGGGGCTGCGCTCTCCACTCCCGAGGTGTTCAGCTTGATTTCCCCTGGGAATGTATTCTTCTCTCCCCAGACCTGAGTTTACTGGATCACCTGACTTTACTGCATCTTATCTCCATCGGGGAGCACTTCAGGGCCTCATCAGAAGGCCTGTGCAGGGTGTGGTGGTCTTCTCTGCAGCTTTTGTAATGCACTTTTAGAATAATAGGCAAAAGTCCTTCATGAACATGTTTAAGCCATAAATTACAACATTCAGTCTCCAATACCCATCAATCTTTCACAATTCAATTCTGTGTTCGTTTACACAGGAGTGTAGGATTAAACATTCATTTTAGTGAGTTGTGATGTTATTGCCAACACATATATTCAATTTCTATATTTATATATTCAATGTGGCAGTTAGGGACATGGTTTAGCTGTGGACTTGGTAGTGCTGGATTAACAGTGTGACTTGATGATCTTAAATGTCTTTTTCAAAACCTAAACAATTCCGATTCATTGCTGAATCAGAATGTCTTTTTCAATACTGAAACAATTCTGATTCATTGCTGAAATACCAGTAACAGTTCTGACCCATCCTGCTGTCAGGTTTTTTTAATGGATCCTTAATCTTTTCTTGAAGTTGTTAACAAATTGATCAGTAGGATCAACTGTTTCCCCTGTGCTTTCAGTTTGGGCTAACTTTTGCATAACTTGATGCAGGAAAAAGCACCTAAGCTGTTCACATTTTGCCCTGTTTACAGTAAATTGGTTTTTATTATTATTTTGTTCTAATACTGTGTTATAAGTGACAATATAATATTGGCTTTCGCATTTTTGTATTAGCTTTTGCATGTTGTTATTAATCACAAGTATATTGATAGGGTACTTACTGCTTTTGGTGTAGTATAATCTGTCAGTTTATGTAGGCACTGTATAGCTTCTGTAAATAGTAGTGTAATATATAGATATATATTGTATCTTAGACCTTAGCCTGATAGAGACTGTGGGATGTTAAAATGCTTTTTCATGTAACTAACTCAGAGAATGCTGTAAAATTATTAGCTAACTTCCCACATTCAGGGACTACCTGAAAGGCAAGATAATAAAGACAAAAACAAGAACACCGAGAAAAGAAGAATTTATTGACCCTTGTTATCATGGAATAATAATACAACAGGATAGAACCACAAGAAGAAATAAAATATATTGATCTAATCAACAGGATGGCGTGCAGACAAGTCAAAAGTTAAAACCAAACAGGAAAAGATCTTGAAACATCTAAAATCACAGTAATGCTTGAATAATGCATGAAACTCATGAATATGTATGACACCCTGTGATGTAACGGTATATAGAGAACATTGTTTGACGTTAACCCTGTGTTTTCTGGCCAATCACCAAAAACACCCCAGCGCTGTATATTTGTCTTATTTTTTTATCCCATATTAAACTTGTAAAAATTTTCAAGTGTGAACTTTGTTTTTCACATACCATGAGTTTTAATGCTGTGGAGGAAGGCAGAAAAATCTTACCTCTGCTGCAGTTTGAAAAAAGGTCATATTCCTTTTGCTCAAAATGCATGGTGTAAAATGCATTAATCTGAAATACCAAGTTAAATAAAGCTGAGTGTAAACTACATATCATGCGAAAGTGGTTTTAGGCGTTGCCTTTGACATCAGCTGTTGACATCAACTAGTGGATAGAAAAATAGCTGTTTTTTCAACAACTAGATTTAATTATTTTTGCAGCAATTTTAATTGCAAAGCTCTTTAGTTCTGATTGTATTTTGAATGGCTTTCTCTCACATGTTTTCTTAAGTGGTGTTTTATGCTCTTTCTCATTACAGACGCCTCCACCTCAATAAGAAAGCCACGGACAAACAGCCATATAGCAAGCTTCCTGGTGTTTCACTTCTAAAGCCGTTAAAAGGCGTGGATCCTAACCTGATCAACAACCTAGAAACCTTCTTTGAGCTGGATTATCCTAAAGTATGTATATTATTGTCGTTTTTTCCTCCTATGCCTCAAAAAGTCATGTGACAAGCTTGTATGGGAGCTATGCTGCTTGATTGTCTTGGATTGTTCTTCCTTCTGCAGAAAATGCATAATTACATATTTTACATGTTACAAACGAATTATGCCTTTTGAAAAAGCTGTCTGTTGAGGAACATGTCCAAGGCTTAGGGGGTGAAAAATACTCTACACTCCACTAAGATTTGCTTAATCATTATTCCTGTGTTGTGGTGTTTATAGATTTAAGTGTTTCATGCTGCTGTAAGAGATCACTTGAGAGGCAGGAAATTCTCCTCAGTTGACTAGTTCTCTGTAAGAGATCCTCCAATAGAGAACACTTAACTGATAGCCTGAAACTTTTTGGTGGTTCTTACTGATGGCTCATCTAACGAAGAGTTGCTCAGTGATGAGGTAGTGTGAGACGGTAGGTAGGGTAGCCATGTGTTTAAGCCATGTGTAGTGTTGGGAAGCAAATAGTTCATAAAAGCTCACATTTGCTGTTGGGCACTGTTTGAATTTGTAATACAAGGGATAAGCAATGTAATTGAGTGTGTCAGATGCTCTCCTTGCTCTAAAGAGCTTAAAGGAAGTCTGCAAGTGTTTGCTGTATCATTCAATATTTGAAGTATGCTCCTGTGGATGGGAAAAAGAATACATTTTTTACTGAATTTGTCTGCTGAATTCTGAAATTTAAAATTTAGCTTTAATATAAAAACTGCTCTTTTTTGAATTATCAAAACTGCATCTGACATTGCTGCTCCAACTGTAAAAGGTCAAAGGTTTGTGTAAGCTGTACAGTAAGTTTCATTTGTGTATTCTAACTGAGAGCCTTAAACTGACACCTAAGTAGGTAGAGTAAAACAAATATAAATCCCTAGCACTTGGAACTAATCAGAAATTTGAGATTTTTTTTCTGTAATGAAGCTTGGGGTCTTTTGAGAAGCTTCAGACATGAACATATGAATTCTCTCAACTCAACAAAGTGCAATGAAGTGTGGCCAAGCACATTTTAAAGGCATGCTGCATATGCCAATATTTCAAAGAGTGAAAAGAGTCTTCTGGAATATCACAAGCTGTTATAGGACCTGTAATGAACATCAAAACATTATGCAGCTGAAACACTTGACTACAAATAAAACTTGTTTAATAATTAAAAAAACCAGTTGTGTTGGATCTTGCTTAACAAGAGGTAGTCTTGGTCCTCAGTTCTGAAACCATATGGATAATAATCTTAAAGTGTTGGTACTCCACACAAATCTGAGTTTCAGATAATAGTAGATAATCATATTTTTTCCAAGGAGAGTGAAAATGCATGTGTGAATGCTTCAGTTTACTGCAGCACAGATTAGACAGTATGAGAAAGGTCCCCAAACTGTCTGAAAAAGCTTTATTTATAGTTACTGTCCAGAACTACTTTAAGAGATTGACTGCAAAAATTAGAACAACAGTATTGCCTAGTATTCAAAGTTCAGCTGTGCAGTGAAAAATTACTATGGAAGATTATTCTGAAACTTTTTCCAGTGAAGCAGAATTCAACCTGCAGCGATAATGATTCTCTTCTGTGACAGTCCATGTGTGAAAAACTCTTCTCTTGAATGGAATCTAGTTATGCCATCTCAAAACTGCAGGACTTACACATAATATTTTTATCAGATTCCTCACCTACTGTGCATATTGTAATTTTGCAGAAGTTTTTCTGTTCATGTTAAATTCAAGTGAACCTGTTGGTAATGTTTGTGTAGATAAGCATCTTTGTATTTGTTTTGCTTTTATCATATGTTTTCTAGTTTTTTACTTTGCTACTGCATACAAAGGCCATTTGTTTTCAATTTTTCTCTTCTCAAATATTGGAGTCTGAAATACCTGGTTTACTTCTAGTTGAATTTCTTGGAGAATATGGATATAGAAGTGTCATTGCTGCTGTTGATTAAGATTGATTATATAATGACTTGGAAAATCAGTTTTATTTTACGAATTTAATGTGCAGTAAAGAGCTAATTTCTTCAGTTGTTTATTTCTATGGTGTTCATGCTGTCAAGATTCTGTTGTGGTGAGAGGACCTGTCTGCTTAATGAGACAATTCTTTTAAAATCCATTCCACATGCAATAAGATAGTAGAAATCAAACACTGTATGCTCCTTAGCCAAAATGACACTGAGTTTGAGAGGTAGAGATATTTGCCTGGTAGTTTGTAGTGCTAGAACAAATCTTAACTCCCATTTAAATTATTTTAAATTTCCTCAATGTTCTGAATGGAGTTAGAGTAGTTCAGGCTTTTGTGTATGACAATACCATTTTTTTATTGGAAGTGTTTATATATATTTAACTTAATATCTTCTGTTGTATGTAATACCCCTTACTGAACAAGAACATCAGAAATTTTCATCATAGAGCCAAGAGGAAGCTTTCAAAATTCAGATAGTTTTTGCTTAAGTAGTTTAGTGAAAATAAAGTTTAGTGAGGAGATAAAATAGTATAAGGGAGAATAGGAACTGTTTTGGTTGCTATTTAGGATTCTTTTTTACAGCAACTACTGCAAATGTGGTCCAAGAAAATTTTCTCTTGTTGTGATTGAATTTTTCAGTCTTGGACTGTAAGAATGGCTTCTGGGTATCTTGATCAGAAAGTACATTTTCTGTATTTTAGTCTTTGTTTTGGAGCTTTAATAGCTCTAATTTTAACAGGTTAAAAAAAAAAAGTTTTATCAAGTAATAAGTATTTAATTAATTTGTTGTTACTGCAAAAGTAGAAATACCTTTATCAAAGCTGCCTCAATGTTGAGTGATCCTGATTTCTTCACCCACTACCACTAGCTTCTGTAAGCATGTAGCAGCTACATTTTCCCTTACCACTTGTTTTTTCAACCATTACTCTACTAGTAAGAAAACACAGATATGTTACATATACATGTTCCTGAGCTTTGTTGTACAGTTAAGTGTACCTATGTACATATACTGGTCTCTGTGGGTTGTCTTTCAACTCTGTTCTGCATATGTATCTATAAAGTAAAGGAATAGAAGATGTAGTTCAGAGGTGTGCAGTCATAGTGTATCATAACCTCATTCTTTAGTATTTCAGGTGCTGTCATTTCACTGAATATAATACTGAATTTAAGATTCGTATGTGAACAAAAATAGAAGTGGAAACAAAAATTTAACCTTGTACACCAGAACATCTTATTTCATTACTTCTGCTGTTATTGAAGGGTTTCTATTAGACGTGTTCATCAGTAAAGGAGTTCATTCAGATACAGCCTTAGTTCTTTTTTCACAAGTGCTTGGCTGTGCATTAAAAAACTAGATTCATTTAGCTGTAAAACACCCCCTTTGTTTCTAATTCTATAACAGCACTCTTTATTATTTTAGATTACTATGCTGTTAAGCTTTGTTTCATAGACCGTATGGATACCAGCTGTATGTATGTAAATATATTTGTGAGTGTATACATTTTTGTTTTTACTAGTATGAAGTACTACTCTGTGTACAAGATCATGATGATCCAGCTATTGATGTGTGCAAAAAGCTCCTTGGCAAATACCCAAATGTTGATGCTAGACTGTTTATAGGTAAGCAGTGCAACTTGAAGGTAGGACTCTGACTTGTAAAATTATAGGTCTTCAACTTCATATAGAATACCCTAAATGGAGTTGAAGACTCTGCATGTATATGGACTTAAAGAAATAAATAGTTGTCTTGTTCAGCCCATGTTGCTTGTGTAGCTTAATCACCAGTTTGCAGTAAAAAGTAAGTTTGTAGTCACAGTCTGTGACATCAGTCCAAGAAAGCTTTAGGGGGAATGGTTTGACTAAGCCCCTGCAATTTTTCCTCCTAATTTTGAAACAAAATAGGTTGCAAAATGCTACAAATGTAACAACAGTTTAAATTCTGTCTTTGCACTGAACTGAATGTGCAGGAAGCTACTCAGAGTTGTGGCTGTATTTGAGTTTGAGGTCCTGCAACAATCCTTTTTCATCTGCTTAGGCTGTATGGCTCTTCCTTAACTTTATATTTGAATTGTTGGAGGAAAGGGGTATGGGAACAAGGCAGTAAAATGTAGTTTGTTTTTTTTTCTCTGATATAAAACAAATTTGTCTGGCAGCTGGATGTAAAGGAGTGTGTCTCACTTTATTCTGCTCCTTTTTTATTTTTCTGCTGAAGTTACTGTAGAATACAATCTTCATAGTCATAGTCTAAAAGAATAAGAGATAAATAATGTTTACCTTAAAAGAATGTTGCAATAAGCTTTATAGTTCTACTGCTCCTTTAATTACATTAATCTTGCTATCCTGCCATTTTAAGGCAGCATTTGAATATATTTTCCTTTTATTTTTCCAGTTATAAAATATAGAATTGAAGATATACTTAAAATATAAATATTTTGTATAAAAGACTCTAAGAATTGGTGGGCAAACATTTACTCTTCTTCAGTTCATATATTTAAATATTTTAGGTATTGAATCTGAATTCCAAAAACTCCTCATACATTAATTTTGTATGACGTTTGTATTTTTTAGGTGGCAAGAAGGTTGGCATCAACCCCAAGATTAATAACTTAATGCCTGGCTATGAAGTTGCCAAATATGATCTCATATGGATTTGTGATAGTGGAATTAGAGGTAGGTGTGTATGTGCTAACTGTTAAACTGTGCTTCTTCACTGTAAACAAGAAGATTTTAGAGACTATTTTAACTGATAATATAAGCAGAAATTGAAGTTGAAAGTCTGAAAAAGAATGTTGTCTTGGAATAAAAGATTAGCCTCTCATTAAAGGAGAAAATACCTTTAAAAATACTATTCAGAATGTTTCCATTTTATTTGTTGTTGATCATAATATTTGTTAATCACTAATTATTATTTTTC
This sequence comes from Dicaeum eximium, assembly GCA_013396995.1. Lineage (NCBI taxonomy): Eukaryota > Metazoa > Chordata > Aves > Passeriformes > Dicaeidae > Dicaeum > Dicaeum eximium. The sequence continues at coordinate 181,291 of VWZP01010285.1, read as the reverse complement.
TGAAACCATTCTTATAAGGTACTAGGCATCGAAGCATAGTACTTTATGTACTTATCAAGTATTTTTGATACTGGTAATAAAATGAGAATTAGTGTCTCGCAGCAGTAGTCTGCTAATGACAGAATTGCTCCATCAAGTGTCATTTTTTCATTTGTCACTTAGTAACACCAGACACACTGACAGATATGGCCAATCAAATGACTGAAAAGGTGGGCTTGGTCCATGGGCTTCCTTATGTTGCAGACAGACAGGGTTTTGCTGCTACCCTGGAACAGGTGAGTGCAGTGTGGTGGGGGGGATCTGTTTTATTCTTTTTTGCTTGCAAAACCTTGCTGAGTAAAAACTGTATCGTGCCTCTTGTACTTTGTGAGTGAGGAAATGTTTATTTTTACCTGCAGTCACACTTCCAACTCAGGGTAACTAGGACAACTTCTAAGTGCTCCAAAATTCCTCTGTGGTGCTCTGTCTGTTAATTCAATATTTAAGTTTACAATTAAGATTACAGGATACACATTTTATATTTAAAATTATTTAAAAACTGAAGAATTGAACTGATGAATGCTTTCTAGTGTTTAGTCAGAAAGGACTAATTAATTGTATTTTGATATCTGAAAAGGCACACAAAAATGGCCATAACAAGTCAAAGCTAAGTCTAGCTCACACAGTGTCTTACTTCCAGCAGGATTTACAAACAGAGCCTTTGGGGAAAGTAGATCAAAATCAAGGCTTATATCCTATTTTCCTGCAATACAGCCTCAGTGTTCTGTAATTTTCAGCTGAGAGACTACCTGAGTGGGAACCAGACTCATATGTTTACTAATCCTTAATATAATAGTATTTTAGTAAGAACAGATTTCTTAAATGAACTTTTCCATTCTTTTTTTGAGTCCATATACATTTTTGACACCTATAATTTTCCTTACCGGGAAAGAAAGATTTGCATAGATTTGTTCATTATAGGATCTATGTCTGGTTTACTCTGACTCTTGTTCTGTTGTGTTATTTCATGTCTCATAATAATTGTAGTGAAATAGAAAGTGAAAAGTTGATTCCTGTCCACCATCTTCATATTACTCATTCTGTCCTATTCTCCCCTCTGCTCTCTATCAGTAAGTTCTCTTTGGTAGAGTGAAGAGGTTGAGTTTGCTTTTTTGTTCTTTGTGTCTCAAGGCAAGTAATTAAATCAATTTTTATTTGGAGCTGGGATGTATAAGGCATTTTGGCCCCAAGGGTAACTGAAAGGGATGAAAGACAGAAATGTGAGAGATGGAAGTACAGTGAAGTTCAGTACTCCATCATTGCTCTAAATGAGGGATGCTTTTGTGCTGATTTTTTGTTTCTTTTATTTTTTTTTCCTTTGTTTTATGATACAAAGTCTGAATTTTCTCTTACAAGAGAAAAGCAGAGACCTATAGCACAAATTTCCTGGTACTGCTATTTGTTAAAGCAAGAATTACAACTCCTGCTCCTGTATTCCTGGAAGAGCTTTTTGCCTGCTAATCCAGTGTATTGCAAGATGAGCATGCCTTTTCTTGAATAAGTTATTGTGCCAGTGTGAAGGCAGTCTACACTAAATAGTAGTGAGAGGCGCTAGCACTCATTCCCTCTGTTGTTTTGTAGGTCATTCCTAGACTTCAGTTACTGAATCTTCCAAAAATGTTTGCTCACAATCTGAGTTTTTGCTTCACTGTTTTTGTTTACAAGTGTGCTAAGTAAACAAATTTCCCATGCTTCCATAGAATCATGTAGTAAGTTTCTAAGAACATGTGTGCAGGAATGCAGTTAATTTGCACAAGAGGAAGGAGAAAACGTGTCTGTCAGTTATCACCACATAATGTATTAATCTTAGTGATTAGTCTGTTACGTAATGTATTTTTAATACATATATTCCCTGATAAAAACCTCAGTAAAATGAAATACGAGATGAAGTGCAGTCATTCAATATGTGGATTTAAAACCTGCTTATAGATTTGCAAAAACACAGCCAATATCACCAATAGATTTCTTGGATTTGGTGATACTCTACTTTTTTTAGAATGTACTAAAGGCCTTTCCAAATACACCATCATAATTGGCCATATTTAGTGTTTTTTATCCTCCATACATTTTTAGAAGCAAAGGTTGTCAGTGTAGTACTTACCGTATGGAGTTTTAAATGCCTTTTATTGTTTTGGCAGGTCTATTTTGGAACTTCACATCCAAGGTCATATATTTCAGCCAACTTAACTGGCTTTAAGTGTGTAACAGGAATGTCATGCTTGATGAGGAAGGATGTTTTGGACCAAGCTGGAGGACTGATAGCTTTTGCTCAGTACATTGCTGAAGATTACTTTATGGCCAAAGCTATAGCTGACCGGTAAGATGACTCTGCAGTAAGCTGATTGCTTTATGTGTAGTTTAAATCTTTCTTTTGTTTGTTTTTTGGGTTTTTAAAACACATGGCACATACTGTAAATATAGGTGTTCATGTCAGCTTCGCATATATATAGCAAACATGTTAATGACATGTGCTTTGTCCTATCAGTATGTATTGTAGAAATAATTAAGCCATATCAGTGTCAATTCCTTTAGGGAAAAATTTCAGAACTTGGTATAAGTATTTGTTTTTTTCCAAAGAGTCTTGTGAAAATGCTTTCTTTTTTTTTTTTTTTTTTTGCCTACACTCATTGTAACAATAGGGCACATATGCCAAAGAAACTCCTCAAGCCTAATAAAACTCTTGTGTTTGTTATCTAGTTGGTTTTTGCACATCATTTTGCACATTATTTGCACATCTGCACATTTTTATTATAAAAAATTCCTTTTTCAGGGGCTGGAAATTTGCAATGGCCACACAAGTTGCAATGCAAAACTCTGGTTCATATTCTATTTCTCAGTTTCAGTCCAGAATGATCAGGTAAGATTTTGATCTTTACTTCTCTCCCACCCATTCCTGCCCCGTTCTTCTGATGGGGACAACCTGATAGTGAGAGGAAATACATTTTCCAAGATAATTTGATTTAATTCTAGTGTGTTGAAGTTCAGTGCACAGCTTGATGGATGCTTCTTTGTTTGTACTGGGAGAGAGGCACTGACTTTCCACAGAAGAATGACTGTTACAAGTATTAAAAAAATTTAGCACGCCTCTGCCCTTAGTACCTTTTAAATGCTATCCATAGCATCTTTGAAAGGAGGATTTTTTCAGTATTTTATTTGGAGGTGTTAATTAAATGAGATTAGCATTTTAGAAAATACCATGATGGCTCACTTGGTGAGGTGGGGGAGGAGGAGATAATGGATAATGCAGAGTCAAAACTGATTTGTTTGTCTTTTCTAGGTGGGCCAAACTGCGAATTAATATGTTGCCTGCCACAATAATTTGTGAGCCAATCTCAGAGTGCTTTGTTGCCAGTCTAGTTATTGGATGGGCAGCTCATCATGTGTTTAGATGGGACATAATGGTGTTTTTCATGTGTCACTGCTTGGCATGGTTTATATTTGACTACATTCAACTAAGAGGTGTTCAGGTAAGTAATTTTATTTTCCAGGAGCTTACTAAAATTACTTATTGCCATTGACTTCAGCAAAAAGCTAAGCTTAATTAGAACCATAAAATAATTCTATTGACATGCAGGAAATAACAGGTCCAATCCTGTTACTTCTTAGTCTTCTAACTTCAGTTATAGTATCATGAAAAGGAGGAAGTGGTTTTGGTTGTAATTTTGTATTCTACAAAATTCTGCACTTGCCTCTGACTAGGCTCTGAAAGTTTCTGTCCCCTTAATTAATATTCATGTTTCAAATCAGCTCTACATGGGCATATGCAGAAATTTTAAATTCTTTTGACAGTACAAGAACAGACGCTTTGTGGGATTTTATTTGGGGGGGGTATTTTTTATTTTAGTTGTCACTTCATCTTATATTTGTTGAGGTGTATGTGTACTCATACATACATTTTTCACTTCATTTTGATAATAATGGGCAAGGAGAACAGCTGTAACTTTCTTCCAAGGCCTCATAAAACTTTTAACATGAAGAAGTGCCACAAATGTGAACAGCATTTGTTCTAATGCTGTAGAAAACATTTAATATGGGTAATGGTATCTTGAACAAGAAAGTATTCTTGGGTTTTAATGAAGGATGTTATTGATATTTAAATCTGCATAGTAAGCTTTATAAAATGTTTTTAGAAGGTTTTAAATTACTTTAAAGTTTCTCTTGAATTATCAGTATGATTAAATACCTTGCTTTTTATTATTTCTAGGGTGGTGCTCTGTGTTTTTCAAAACTTGATTATGCAGTAGCTTGGTTCATCAGAGAATCCATGACAATTTATATTTTCCTATCTGCTTTGTGGGACCCCACTATTAGCTGGAGGACAGGGCGCTACAGATTACGTTGTGGAGGCACTGCAGAAGAAATTATTGATGTATAGCCACACATTTGTAGCTGTGAATGTCAGAAAGAGAAAGGGGAAAGAAAAGTATTATAAGTTGTTTATATACTTCCAAGAAAATCTACCTTCAGTAGTTTTATTACTTGTATGTTTGGTATCTGTTCTTCAATTTATTTTTGCATGGCACTTGCATCTGTGAAAATACATCCGTAGTCTTGGCCAAATGGTACCTTCCTCCTGTGTACAAACAAAAATAGGGAGAATTGGTCCTGACATCTGCTTTCTATTTAAATGCTCTGCAGTAGACTTTTTTTTTAAAAGTATCCTCTGGGATATGAACAGCTTCTTACTCCTTGGTGTGCTAGGCTAGCGAATCTAGGGTTCACATAGCTATTTTCCAGCTGGATTGCACAGGGCTGTACCTAGTAAAATCACAGAGGTACAGCTGATTTTTGTTTTATCCCACTAAACTGAGCTAGTAATGGGACCTTGGGAAAGAAGCTCTGAAACGTTTTATGCCTACCTCTTGTAGTTGCTGCAGAACAATATGAATAGAAAGACTAAACCGCTTTGCAAAAACTAACTAAAGTAAACTTGTAGTCTTCTGTTTATATGTATATAGAGAATATTTTAATCATTGCAGTAACCAAAAGTGGACTGAGTTTGATAAGAATGAGCTGGAAGGATTTACTGGTCAGGCACGTATTATGGACATCTTTTGGCCAAGTCTGATCTGGTTCTGTCTTGAACCTCGTTAAGCACTGTGCTGTAACTAGCCAAGGTGATCCCCTCAGTACTTCCATCCTTTTTTAAGGGATGTTTGTTTTTCCCTGTGAGTGAATGCTTTCATGGCGGGGGGTGGGGGGTTGGGTGTGTGTGTGGGACATAGTGGGGAGTAGAAGGGAGCAGAAATACATTTCAGACACATTTCACACATGAGCTATTTTCTTACACAATGTCTTAAGAATGTAATTTCATGATGCAGGTATTTAATATCTTTGTAAAGTGAACATACATACCTATACTAGTCATAGTTAAGTATTCAGTTGCAGTAGATATTGTGAATATATTAAAGGGCCGGGTGAATTTGCTGTTACTGATTAAAACTGTAGTCTTAATTCAGATATCAAACTAAGTTTACTCCTGGCTGTTTGCCTGTTAGTCTAGCCTTTAAATTGGACTTCTGTATTCCAGTGGTATGACTAAAAGGTCTAGATTATAATGCATGCCATGGTTTTCCTCTCTCTGTTCCCTGTAACTTGGTTTTCAACCTCATTGTGAAATTTCCTAATTTGTGGTGAACTGGACTTGTTTTCTTTGAACACTTTTTAGTTAAAAAAACACAGCAAAGCTAGAAGAAGACTGTTGCATAAGCCTTTTGTTTTCATAATTGTATTTATGCTGCTTTTGTTTTCTTCATATGGAATAGCATGTTGTCACCAGGAACGTGAACTGCTAAGTACAAGGTTATGTCAACAAAGCAGCTTTAGAGGTTGGATGATGATGTGTAGCATATTAGCAATAATGACATGTATTTATAAAAACGGACTTTTTACCTTACTGAGCCAATCCCTTACTCATCATATGCTACACAAGTGTCATGTGTAGGTATTTGTTGTAAAACATACTCTGGGCCAAGATGCTTCATCCACCTTAATATCTCTTTTGCCTTATGGTAACATGGAACTTTTTTTTAAATGGGCATTTCTGTATGAACAAAGGCTTGTGATGCATGCTTCATTGTTTTCATGTGAATCAGGAAGAAGCACTTTTCCTGAGGAAAGTTTTACACTGAAACCTAGTCTGGTTGTGACCCACAAAAATGTTCTTTTTTTTTTTTAATATTGTTTTTTACATAGTTGAATTTTACTGAATTTTACTGTTTGTATCTTCATTTGTTTCATGAAGTTTGATGCCATTCATTGCACTGCTAAAGTGAAGCTTAGCTTGCTACTTAGCTTTATGCTGATTTCTATGCAGGCAATGGAGCAGAACCAAAAAAAAAGGCTGAACAGACTTCCGTTTAAAAAACTAGGTGGGGATAATTGTTTAACAGGTGCTTTGGTATTAGTAGAGCCATCTTTGGCTGTGAAAAAAAAAGCTTCACTTAAGCAAATGGTTTCATTTGGGTATTGTTTGGTTTATGATAAAATGGAAACCAACAGTGTCAAATGTTGTAGACAATGCTGCAAAAGAACTTTTAAAAGTTATAAACAGCTATTGTAAAGTTATGTTGATTTACAGCTGTGTAGAATACACCATGTTTATTTAAAATAATTGTCTTGTTTTTTCCTTTATTTAAAAATAAATTTTGAATACAATCTGTTTGGTGTACTTTTTTCCTTTCTTCAATTAAGCTGTAATGTGACAGATTTAAGTGTTTATGGCAGTTTTACTTTATATTTTTAATTAATTGTCACAGCAGTAAAGGGATGTGCCTTTACAATTCTTTTACAACTATACCATCTCTTTTGGATTTTATATTTGACTGAATATAACTCACATGTGCTAAACTGATTTTGAGTTATTCTTAATTTTTTAGAATAAATTCAGGGTAAAAATTTTACAGGTCAACAGCATAGTTCCATATCTATCATAACTAGCCTAGATTCAGATTTTAGAGATGATACCTTTTGCCACAAAACATGTTGACATTGAGAAGTAATGTTGATCCTTTGATTTCAGGTACACTAACTTGAAAACACTCTGAACTTGCTCTGCCATCTAACTTGGTTTCTTTTGTCTCTTTCCTACCATTTATGAAGATCATGTGAAACTTAGTAAGAGACTGTGTTTATGAAAGGGTAGATGGAATCCTGCATGCATGACGCAAACAAACACCACTAGAATCACTTGGAAATCACTTGGAATCACTTATTTATAGAAACTTAAATGTTCCTGAGTGTGTTTTGTGCTCAGTACATTTGCAGCCACATAGCACAATACTTAAATCCTCTTTCTTCCGTTCTTTTATTACTTTCCTGCCTACTGTTAAAATAATGTAGTTTTATTTTGTACTTGCAGTTGAAGTCTTTCTCCCTTGAATTCCTTTTGCCACTCTCCTGTTTCCTGCAGAGTGCTCGCTACTGACATTTCCTCTCAAGTCTGTTTTGACAGCTGGAAAAGCTTGTCTCTAACCACCTGCTTTTACAAATCACTTCTGGAAGCTGCTTCATTCATCTGAAAAGCTTTTAAGCCTCACACCTAATTTTTGATCATCTAATTTTAGAGTGGGTTTGAGCTCCAGCTGTTCTTGGATTCAGCTGGTTCCCCAACAGCTCTGGTACTGATGATGGCTATTGAGGCTAAGGAAGACAAAAATTTAATATGGTAATAGATATACTTTCAATAGTGTTTTAATAGTTATAAAAAAATATTTCAGCTTCTATAGTGTCTATGCTTGCATAAATAACACTTAGAGGAGAGAATGGAGCTGTATAGAATGGCAATAATTTCAAATTTAATCCATCTTTTGGGTCTGAGAATGTGTTAGTTTTGAACTAATGATCAGATTATACTGAATTATTTACTACTTGGATATTCAGAGTGAATGCACAGGTTTACAAAAGGTTTTTTCTTCTCTCCTAAACTAAAATCTGTGTCATAGGCAGTACTTAGTTTATAATGCAGTTATCTGGGCAGGTGAAAATTTCCCTCCACAAAGTCATCTCTGCTTTTTTGTTGGCTTTGGAGAATATATGCAAGATTCTTATTAGTGTTGTGAAACTACACTGTTAATTGAAATCAGGGTCCTGGGATGTGCTCTTAACAAAGAAAACCATAAAAACAAACCAACCAAACCACCAATCACAGAGCCAAATGCTGCTGACTTTGTGCATCCTGTTGATTCTGAGCCTTTAGAGTTGGACTGCTTAAAAGGTTGTTACCTGTTCTGCATTGCACAAACCAATTTCAATTGCCAGCTATCACACAATTGAGAATAAGTGATAATTCTTTTGGTTAAATTCACCTCATTCTGCTTTTGTTTATTTGTCAGGTCCCTAAATGCTTCTTTGTAGCAATTTATAAGGACAGGTGGGTGTGTTTTCAAATTTAAGTCCTGCATGGAATCAGTGTCCAGTTTTCCCTAGAAATCCAGCAGTAGGTGTAAGCGTGCCAGCCAGTCTCGTGGATCCTAAGGCTTTGCTGATGTGCAGCTATAACCTTGCAAGGTGGTGACCAGTGGGTTTCCTTTTCAAAGGCAGTGCTAGGTTAGTGTCCTGCAAATGTTCTAACTGTGCTGAAACCCTGCAGGGTGTATCAGAAAGGACAAGTGTCTGACAACCCTTTCAAGTGGAAGGTGTTTGTGCTGCCCTTCTTTACACTTAGCTGAGGTTAAAATACCTGGCCAGCTTAATCCTGTGACCTAAGAGACTGTAAAAGGTAAAGCGTTTTCAATACTTCCCAACACAGGAAATGGGAATGCTTTGTTTCTTGAATTCTCATCAGATCAAGATTGGGCTGCTTCTTATGTGTGGTTTGTGCTTCTGGAGAGAATATGCTGCTTCCTGATCTGAGTCAGATCAAATGATTTTTGCAGTTGTTGGTGTGACTGCAAATGCTCAGTTAAGAAATGCAGATGAGAGAGCCCTGCACTGAAAGTTTATGGATTGCTGCTGCTTTCTGTGTCATCCCTCCACACATTCCTCCAACACTTTTTCCCAGTTCCAGACAGGAAGGAAGGGCCTCATCCAAAACTCCGTGTGCTGGCTGGAATTAATGGCCATGTTATATGTAGCCAATGTGTGGGTGAATGGGAGAGGTCACCCTCCTGTGCCTGTGCAGGAAGCCAGTAAATTCACAGGGAGCACAAAGCAGGAGCTGTCAAAAGAAATCTCTTCACTGGGCTTTGACATTAAGTGAATTATTATTCTTACTTTGTCTTTGCATCCTCTGGGCCTGTGTTAAACTTAGATCTGCTCACAGGGTAGGAGTGAGCTCAAGCCAATTTAAAGCTCTGCTGGCCCTCACCCCTGCCTTTACTGTATCATGAATAGCTTTTCTTTTAAGGCTTGCCTGGTGCCTGGAAGAGTGTATTTTTACATGTTGAACAGTAATTTATTTTTGCTGGCAGTAACTGCCTTTTTTCTGATACCAAAACACTGGGAGAGGTGCTGAGACAACAGCAGGCCTGTAGAGTACACATATAAAATGCAGTAACATACTCAAAAGTGACTCCCTAACCCTACAGAAATGAGAATATAGAAACTATGAAGCCTTTGGGGGAATCTGCACATATAATTTTTGTTTTTCTATTGCATGTACGCACACTTCATAGGTAAAGGTATATGTGCATACATTTTTATGTGTAAACTTTTATATAGAGATATATATGTACTAATGCCAAAACAAAACCTTGTAACTGAATTTGACAAATCTATTCTTTCTGTAAGTGGACCGTGCAGGTAAATTAATGATTTGCTAGTATAAAAGGCCAGCAGCACAAAGTTAAATAAACCATGAGCCACTGTGTCTAGTATCCAGTTCCATTCCACGTCTCAGTAAGCAGACAGAGGAAAGCTCAAAACCTGTAAAATTCTTCCTGGACTTTTTACTTATAAGCTTGGACAATGTTTTATCCATCTAGGCTTTTGCATCTTCCACTAAGATTTCAGAAACTGCTTCCTTAGCTGGCAGCCCCACAAATCTGAGCAGGGCAAGGCTCATACTTTTGTCACTTGCCTCCTTTCTTTTCGTTGGTTTCTGCTCCTCCCTTTTGGGGCAACTGTATTTTTCCTGAGGGTCTTTATAAAAGAGTTTTCCCAAGGAGAGAAGCATGTGGGAAGGAGAAATAACAGCAATGAGAGGTAGAACTGGTGAATGCAGTTAAATTTGCTTGTGACTAATGCTCCAGAATGAAGTATGGGCAAATCTGGCCACTTTTGCAACATATTGGGTAACCAGAAAGAACAAAAGAGGTGAGACTTTAGAGAGATTCTTTAAATTTTAAAATCCTTGCTCAGAGAGAGGCTGGAGACCTCTGAGATATTCCTGAAGGCTAGATATCTAGAATAAGCCTGTTTCCATTAATTTTATGGGGCTTTCAGCATGATCTGTTTAAGGGTTATGTTGTATGGCTGGAAAATGAGGAAAGCATTTCAGCAGGGATTGCAGCCCACTCCGCAAGACATGGCAGCTTGCACCTGTTTTTTCTGGATTACAGACCTCTCAAAGGCTGCCTTATTTTGGCTTCCCATGTCTCGAGGCATTCAGCTTGCCCTCCTGCAGATAATTTGTAGGAGAGGGACAACTTGTCACTGTTGGGCCATTGGCTGAGTGGGGAGGGAGTTCCAGCTGGAGCAGGCAGGTTTGTACTTTCCCCATGTTTGGGAGTGTCTGCAGCCACAGACTTTATTTGACATGAGAATGTTAACTCTTAGATGGTGTGGTGATGCCTGTGCCATGAGGGGTCTCTGCTGATGCTGTGGGACTGGGGTGTCTAAAAGCAGACAGCATGTCTAGCAGGGAGAAGCAGATGTTAGAAGGAGTGTGTCTCTGTGAGTACTACACTGGTGGTATGAACTAGGATCCCTCTTCCTAGAGCTTAAAATCTCAGGCTTAAAATGTTGTTGTGTTTCAGGCATCCTGCTGCAGTGGTGAGTGCACGTGAGTGTGAAGCGAGTCCTGTCTGTGCGGGCTGACACAAACAATGATCTCATCATGGTGCGTCAGCCATGCGCTGCCTCCGCCAGGAGCCAGCAACACTCAGCTTTGACATTCCTATCTTTCTGTGTGTACATAAAAACAATCTTTCTGCAGCCAGATTATAACTGCATAATGTTTTCGTGCTTTGCCTGTCGAACAGATTGCTTTTGTATGCAACAGGTGATGACTAAAGGGATTATTTCGTTTATTTTAAAAACATAGCTGAAATGAACATCAGAAGTAAAATTTGGCATTTCCAGCTCTCTGTCCAGTGATTAACACAGAATCTGGTGCATTTTTCCCTCAGGCAGCATGTTACTGTTGAACAGTGGATTCATTCTTTATGAACATATAAAGTCATGAACCAAGTCTGTGCAGAGGAAGGACTGTCCTTGTCCCTACAGTCTGTCTCAAGGCTGTTTTTCATGGGGTCACAGCAAAGTAGCCCATGGCCAGCAGCTGACTTATGCCAGGAGGGCACGTATCCATTGGGTTTTCAATGCCAAAATTCTACAGGTACCCAGAGGAAATTGCCCTTCAAGTCCTTCGGATGGCATGGGTGGTGATAGCTGTTTTGCAGGATCACAGAAGCCAGGTTTCTAGCCATAAAATTATGCTATTTTGCATTGCATGAGTAGCGATGAGGTAGCATTTCCTGCTGTTGTTTCAAGCCTAAACACATGTTGCATACTAAAGGAAAGCATCTTAGAGAATGAAGAAGCCCTTTTTGCTAAAGTTTGTTTCCTCCTCCAAAATCCAGTAGATTTCCCTCTAAAAAAGCACCGTGGACTTCGTCTAGTTTATAACTCCCAACATCATGGGGTATTGTTCCCCTGTAGGCTGTGAAATGTTTTAAGCTTCTCAGTCCCCAGGAAGCTGATGTTGTCATAAACAAACTGGACACAGTTTTCTTTGGTTTTCTAGGTGGGAGATGGCAAGTGTCTGGAGGGACTGAAGCTCCACTATTTCCGTACTGTG